>CP135586.1:4385378-4506752 GCA_032401905.1 Swietenia macrophylla | reverse complement strand
CAATTGTTAAAAAATTCAAACCGGATCAAAAAAGATAATATATATGTGCGTGTGTATGTTCAAATCAGTGCTGAATTACAACAAATCTAAATTTTAAGAACATCCCTGCATGATAAATTTTAATATTAGATGCGCGCGCACATGTAGACATGTATATTCATGGAACCATCACAATAATCATCAGATTATTTAACTATCTATTAAAAATTATATAATACTATTAAAAAATATTATATACCATTAAATGTTTATAATCAAAAAATTAAAAACATTATTTAGAAATAATTTATTCTTATTAGTGTAGTATTATTTTAGTTTATAAATTCTACAATATTTTATTTTTAAATTAATTTATAAATATTAGTGTTTATTTTTTATTACTTCAACATCTAGTTGTTATTTTTTTTTTAACTCTTGTCGTATATAAACTTTTTTTATATGTTTGATTCTCTATATTAGTTTATAATTTTATTTTATAACTCATATTTATCATTATTTACACAATCACTCTTATTTATTCAATTATTTCAGTTTTTATTATATCAAGTTTTTATTTTATTTTTTTTCAATTTTTGTGAAGGGAAATTGGCAGTAAAATTAACTAGAAAAAAAAAAAAGCCATTGTCTGAAGACTGCATAAACGAATGCAAATAATTAATGCGGTGAATATGGCAAGGATTGAGCAATTGTCATAATAAAGTATCCTCCTCAGGTTTAGGGATTTATTCTCAGTGGCACGCCAACGTTTGTCTCCTCTGCTCAGTTGTGTGTAACATGCAATAACCATATTTATTTCCATATTTATATCATTATTAAATTAAATTGAACAACATAACTACATAAAATAAAAAAATGCACCATGTTGGCCATTTATTAAAACTAAACAGAGTGATTTCAAATAAAAACACATGATGAACGTGCTATAACGGCCAAACACACCAGCCAGAATCAATTATAAAACGTGGCTAGTATTTAATATTTTTTGTTATGATTTTATAATTTAATATGTCATAAAAATCCATATAAGTAAGTACCCGTTACATCCATAAAATGCATATTAAATATTTTTTAAATTAATAAACTTATGGAAACCATAATTGTATTTATAATTAAGAGAATATATTTTATTAAAGACAATTATAGGTTTCCGTAAAAAATTTTAAGTAATGTTTTGTACCTATATTTTATGATTTCATTGTTTTTAGTACTTTTTTTACAAATACTCATTTGAATCCAACAGATATAATATTTTTAGGTGCATGGACTATAAATTCGAATACTTCGAGTTTAGAAAGATAAATTAATTCTACTTGAATTGCTTATCTACTACGAAGCTAATCATATCTTTATCTACGTTTATAAGTCTTAATCATCTTTTATGATTTCAATAGTTATTGCCAAAGAAAATAATTGTTTATGATTATTTCAATATGATCTTACATTTCTATCATATATACATAATTATTATTTTTTTTATAGTTTCAGCAGCTACTATGAAAGAGAATATAGTTTACATTTACCATTGCATGGGCAACAATGTTTTTTTTCGCCATTTGAGCTATTCATTTACATTTACCCCTCAAAATGCTAGTTTACATTTACTTACGTGGGAATAAATAAATAAATATAATTTATAGTAAACAAATGATATGAAGGTAATATTGAATTTATGCTCAAAAAATTATTGTGATAGTATCACAATAAAGGAATAAAAATAGAGATTATATTCTCTAACATTTATTTTTTTAATAATATTTTTACTACATAATTTCAATTGTGAAATACTAATGAATAACATTGCATTATATTCAACAATAGTTTTCTATTCTTGCAATCTTGTAAGTATTTTATGTCTTCACTCAAAGAGAATATATCTATTAAGTAGTTATTACTAAGTTCAAATAAATACAAAAGAAAAATTATAACTTTTAATTTTAACTGCTGGATATATATATATATATATATATATATATATTTAATGGTGCCTTCCAAAACCAAAACATCAATAATGCATTTTAATATCAAAAGACTATGAAAGAATAGTGCAAGCATATTAATATAATTAAAACTTCAAATTCATAATATATTAGAGACTTGAAACTTGGTAACCTAATCTAATAGTTGATATTCAAAAGTTTATGTTCATAATATTTGTACTAGTGTGTGTGTGTGTGTGTGTATTGATAAAAAAGTAACATGAAAGAATAAATATTAAAAATAAAATGCCAAAGTAATTAATCAAAAAATATTATACAAATATTACTGCTAAAAACAAAATACAATGGAGAACAATAAAAGTACGTGCAGTATACTATCCTTACTTTTCTAACGGTAGAAGATTTAATATAACAACAACCACAAAGCATAAAAATAAAAGTATATAATAGTAGTACAACAATTTAAGAATAATATAATAGAAATAAGTAAAGAGAGCAAGATATTAAATACTTCGTGTATTTAGATATTACTAATAATACATTATGAATATTAAATTAACATGTAAATATGAAAAAATAGAGGACACAATTGATATTTTATCATTAGCTCAATGAGCAAATAAAACATAAAGAGGCACAACAATTTAACAATTTAAGTACAATGTAATGTGAAAATATTTAATAAAAAATAATTAAAAATAAAAAAAATTAAATATTTTATATATTAATATCATAAATAATAAATATTAAATTCGAATGTAAATAAAAAATAAAAAATGCAATTTATATTTTATTATCAGTTCAATAAACATGCAAGGCCCGTTTCGTTTGACAGACTGGACTAGATTTGATTTCCACCAAAATTTTGTCCCGTGTTTGGTGTGACACATGGACTGGACTAGTCTGTATTAAGTGTTCTGATGAAATACAAACGATGACGCTTTGGCGGTGACCTGTGGAGCGCATGCATAGTCCGCCCCTAACTGGTCTTCTCTTCACCACCTCCTTTTTTATTATAGTATTAAATAATTTAATATTATAAATAAATATAATAAATAAGATATTATATATAGCCATATTTCGCTGCCGTTGTGCTGCGTTCACTGACCTTTGTTTGAGGCACCGTTAGTCTCATTATAATTTTTATAAATTAATCTACACAATAATGGTATAATCATCGTAATCATTTGAGCTATTATTTGTCCTACATTTATAGTTAAAATTTTATCAATTGATAATCAAATTATAATAACTATTATATAATTGTGTAGATTATAAAAAAAAAAAAGACAGACAATTTATAAATATATTCATTGACCCGAAATAATACTAATAAATAGTAATCGTGGTAATGACCGCAGCAATAAAAATGAAGTTTTATTTTTTAATTAAATATTATATAATATATATATATATAAAATAAATATATACAATTAAATATTAATACAGTCTATTTTTTTATTAAATAAAACAAATAATAACTAATAATACAGTCCAATACGAATTGTATTAAATATATTATAAATTTTATTTTAATTTATTATAATTTAATTTGATCTAATTTACTTAAAGTAATATAGGCCAATAGGTAGAATTGAACACTCCCACAAAACATGGTGGAGGGCATAAGAGGTACGTGATAGTGCTGGGACATTAGGAAAACGAAAAGAAGAATAGATTTTACTCCATACGAGTGTACCTAGTACCGCCAATGAGATCAATTAAAATCAACCCGTGTATTTTTCACTTCCACATGTTGGGGCACTTTGTCGAGATATGAAAGGGTCCAATCAATCACAACAGCCAACAATATTCTCTGGGGTAACAAGAAGAAAAAAGTAGGCAATTTAGAAAAATAAGGGAGTGATGGGGTACTAAATAAAAAATAAAGGATATCCAACATATTTCCAATTAATTACACAATAATTTAAACAGGGTGATGCACCAAATTATTAGAAACTTTAACAATTATCGTACTATTGTTTTAATTACAAAACGTATGCACTCTTACATTTGAGAATTAGATTCATAAATCGAAAAAGAACAAGTTAAATTATAACTAAATTTTGTATCCATTCAATTAAAAACGACATTTTAAAAATATTTTAATTATAATATTTAAAACTCCATAATAAACAAAATAGATAACCAAAAAAAAAAAAAAATGACAGCTTCAACTTTTAAAGAGGAAAAAAAAGGGGTATAAAAGCCGGTACTTCTTACATCCAGAATGAAATTCATAAATTGAACAATATTCTAAGTTATGTTGTGCTATAAACTATTCAAATTAACAAGAAGAATGGTGTTAATTAATGTAAATATTAATTGGTTTCGTCCCGTTGTTGCATAACCAACATTTTGATACCTTCTCTTGTGGGATTTCAAAATATATATATATAGAATTAGTGATCATATTTGACTAATCGGAATTTGAGTTTTGAACTTAATGATTGGATTGATGCTAAGTGAGCTAGTATATGGTTTTTCACTTATATTTATTTTATAGAATTCATGGATTAAAGGTTATGACAACTAAATCTCAAGATATCTTTTTAATTGCAAATACATTTACATAGTACAAGTTTAAAAGAATTAATCAATTAAAAAAAAATTAACCAAGTAATATATTTACATAATATAAATTTAAATATTTGTTACTAACTTTTTAATTAAATATAAAATATTCGATTATTTCATATTTAAAAATAAAATTGAAGTTAATTTGATTTAATATTTTTAATTATGAAATGTGTAAATTATTTCAATCAACAATAGTATTTTTGTCCAAATAAAATATAATTAATTAATATAAATATGTGATCATGTTTAAAAATATCAACAAAATATGTTTATTAAATATTTATTTAGATATTTTTTATTTTTTATTTACATAAAAAATAATGAATTTCTTTTTATTAATGATTTTATTAGTACGATCAAATAATAATTTCTTTTTCCTTTTCTTTTCTTTCTCTTTCCTTTCCTTCACTATCTCTATTTTCTTTTCTTTTCTTTTCCAATATTTAAACAGAATATAACATAACATAAGAATATTTGAAACTAATTAATATCATAATGTCAGTCTAGTTTCAATAACAGGCCTTACTTTAACCACCAAAAAAATTATCTCAACAAAAAAAAAAAAAAAGGGTAGAAGTAGTTCTGAAATTCATAAACTATGCAATATTCTAAGCATTGTTATGGTATAGTTTATACCCAGTTAGCAACAATCCAGTTATTGAGTTCAAGGTCAAATGTCAATTTTCAAATATGAGCCTTCTATATATATATATATATATATATATATTTGAAATCCCACGGAAAACATCAAAACATGTAATATAATTTTATGGAAGAGTCGTATTGGTACTATCTTAGCTAAAACTTTCATCTTAATAAAGCCTTCGGCCATAAATCTTGAAGTGGTCCATTTTTTTTTTTTTTAACGGACCAATATTCCAAGTAATGTTGTGCTATAAACTATGCGTAATTAACAACAAGAATGGTGTTAATTAATGTAAATATTAATTGGTATCGTCCAGTTACAGCATAAACAATCTTCTGTGGGATTTCGATGTGTATAAAATTATTGATCAGATTGGACTAATCGGCATTTGATTTTGAACTTAATGATTGGAACGTTGCTAATTTGCAGTAATCCATAGCATAACATTGCCTAAAATATCGTGCTGTATGTAGGATTTAATCAATACATGTACTAAGTAAGAGAGTAAATGATTGTTCACCTATGTTTAATATTCCAGTAATTTTATTTTGTAATATTTATGGATTAAAGGTCATAACAACTACATTAGTACAGATATATTATAACAGAGGATTTAAAAGTAACTTAAAACAGCTCTTTTAAACCACAGAGTTTGCTTGATCATTCAAATTTATTGATGAAAGCTCTGCTTAGACGGAACTGGGAGATTATGTAATAAAATTTTATTGCAGATAAAAAATTGATTTATCAAAATCACTCTCATAGTCGGTCGATTTTAAACCTATTAAAATTTTGTCATAATCACCCTCACAATCAACACTAAAATAATGCTGCTCTAATCATGAACTTGACCAATTATTGCTTGAATGTAGTTTAAATACACCCTTGTGGCTTTTCTCTCCGGAGCCTAAAACTGAAAAAGCTAATAACAGATCAAAAATGGATGATCATCTGACTGCAAAAGTATCAGCAGCTCTTCATTGCATTGATCTCTCAAATCCAGACATCCACCAATCTGCTGCTTTAGTTAAACAGGTGCGTTAAAATTCTATCATCACTCTTTTATTGATTAAAATTGTATAGTTATTCAACGGTATTGTATAGTAATAACAATACTATATAACAAACATAATTAACGTTCATCATCCAGGCATGCATGAACTCTGGAATATTTTACGTAATAAATCACGGAATAAGCGAGGAACTTCTGCACGAGGTTTTTGCGCAAAGCAAGAAGTTTTTTGAGTTGCCGATGAACGAGAAGATGAACTTTTTCTGGAACCAAAAACAACGAGGCTACCATCCACCTGTGCAAATGATTATTGATCATATGACTAATCAAAAAGGTTACTAGTTAATTTATTCGTTTAGCCCTCTTCTTTTCCTAATCTTTTTCTTCATCAAATTTTCGATCATTTTTTTTCATCTGATTATCGAAGATCAAAGAGAGACATACCATATTGGTGTTGAAGTAGCTGATGATGATCCTGACGCAAAACTGCCTTACTATGGCCAGAATTTTTGGCCTCTCACCGGTACTTGCAAAAATATGAATTATTAACTTCTTGGATATATATCTGTAATCTCACCAACTTTTAAGCATTGCATTTCAGATATTTTGCCCGGATGGGAAGCGACCATGCTTCAATATCATCGAGAGGCAATGTAAGTTGTAACAAAATATGATTCTTACAACAAAGCTTTACTTAATATTAACCAATTTTAATTTTAATATTTCCAGACACGTGGGGAGAACAATTGCAAGGATAATAGCCCTTGCTCTTGACGTCAGTTTTGATTTCTTCGATCAATTTGAAATGCTTGGGAAGCCTATTGCAAACTTAGATGTTCTACATTATGGAGGTTGAATCAAAAGTTAACAAATTTTCATTTCGCATTTGTATCAGTAATATTGCCAAACCTAAATGCTCATTCTTAATTTCCACTCTTTTTTTTTTCTTGTGTATTCAGTTGAAGTTACCGATCCCTTAAAGGAATTACTTGGAACCCCAGTTCATACTGACTATGGTCTAATTACACTCTTGGCAACAGATGACTCATTGGGTCTTCAAGTATGAAAAATTCAAATTAATTAATTAATGTATTTGATTCGTGATACTTCTATATATATATATATATTATATTAACTAAAGTATTCGAATTGTTGTTATAGATATGCAGGGATAAAAATGCTAATCCTCCAATATGGGAATACGTCCAACCATTAAAAGGGTGAGTTAACTAACAAAAGGTCTCTTTTCTTTTGGGTGTAATGCATTATTTAATTTCAAAAATTTACCGCCTTTTGTCTGTATATATTAACACGAATAATAAGAACAAAGTCAATTGACGTATGGCAGCAATTGGAGTGAATTACAGCAAGAATATGTATAGAAGGTTCATTCACTCACTGTATACATTTAGTGTATTATTTGGCAAAATACGGATACATTGGTTCAAATACACTCTTCTTTCACGTATTAAGGAGTTGTATCAACATGAAACAGCTTAATTCAATACAATATCGAAGCAATCTTGACCTCACATTATTTCAATCCACGTGATAAAGTCCAATACATAAAATCATGCTCACATGTAATGGTTGAAAGGAAATGAAAAACGCTTAAATACAAGTATTTAAGTCCTTACTTTAAAATTTAAGTTTCTCTAGAATCATAAAATATTTCTCAAATAAATAGAATTTGCATTTTCATAATTTTGGGGTTACGTATTTTGTATACATAGATTTAAGTTGATGGATTATCAAAAAATTAATTGTGATTAGTAACGTATTTTCGTATGCAATTCAGACAATGAATTGTAAATTGATATTTCCTTGATTCTTTTTCATCTCAAAAAAAAAAAAAAGGGTTGAATTTGATTGTTATAATTTTCTATTTATTATTGTAGAGCATTTATAGTGAATATCGGTGAAACGTTGGAGAGGTTTAGCAATTGTCTTTTCAGGTAATATACTGCTTTGATTAGACAAATTCACGAGCATAGTCAATTATGTGTAAAGATACACGTGCAATGGTATTTTGTTTGTAACAATTTTAAGTGTCTTTTTATTGTTTTTTTGGAAATGAGCATGTACAGATCCACACTACATAGAGTCGTATTTCGCAAAGAAAGATATTCTGTAAGTATTAACTGGAACTTGTTTTTCTTTATACACTTGTTTGCCGTGTTGACTATACATATGATATTATATTTTCACATGCATTGACAGATTGCCCTCTTTTTATTCCCAAGTCATAATGGCGTTGTTGAGTGTTTACCAAGTTGCATGTCAGAACAAAATCCTCCAAAGTAAGTCAAGACGGTATCCTCAATTCTTTTATTGTAACATTAAATCAGTAATCGTTTGATTAATAGTGTTTTCCGATTAAGTAAAACTATATTTTCAATCCATTTCAATATAATAATCAAACGCAACAATTTCTTTCTAATTTTAATATTTTTCAACTAAACATGCATAAGCATAATTCCTAATCATTGTGCTTAATTTTCTTTCTTTTTTTTTCCCCCTTTTCTTGCAGGTATCCTCCAATCAAATGCGGAGAATTTTTGAGCCTCCGCTTCAATCAAGCTGCTACGAGTCGTATAAAATACATCACAGAAGCTGGATTTTAGTGCAAAATGCGGTTGCGAGAATAAAAGCATTGTTGAATAAATTAAAAGTCCTCTTTATTTAAGTATCTGTTATAAATAATACGATAAAATAGAATAATTTGCATAGTTCATTATACTCCTCAAAGAAATAATTACGCTGACTTACACTTGTCTTCTTCTGCCAACCAAGAAATAATACAAATCGGTGGAAGAATTAATGGTCCCTCTCACCAAATTATAACGAGCTTTAAGCTCCCTCAATGCTTCACTATGTGCACAATTTTTTGATCATCTAAATATTAAAATTAATTATAATAAATTTTAAATTTAGTAAGTTTATTAATTTATATATATATATATATATATATATAATACATATATAATATACAAAAAGAAAAGATACAAAATATAAAATGAAATTAATTTGAGAAAAACTATAAGTTTTAAGACACCATTTCGGTAATTGATTGAAACATTTGAAGTAATAAGAAATGAACATCCTAAAATTACAAGAATTTAAGCATGTGCATTTAAAATAGGATGTGTGTCCAAAACATTAAACTCAACCAAGTAATAAAATTTATCAATTTGAACAAGAACATCCTCTACAATTCCTCTTGGAACTTTCACTAAACGATCAACAAGTTGAAGTGTTGTTGTTGTTGGTTTCAAATCTCCAAACTCTAATTGTTCATAAACAAAAAAAGGCAAAAGGTTAACACTTGCACTAAGATCAAGTAAAGCATGCTCTACTTTAGTATTTTCAATTATACATGCAATTGTTGGACAATTAAGATCTTTATACTTAAGTGGAGTATTTTATGGAACGATTGAACTAACATTTTTCACTAAGAATACCTTTATTTTTTAACATTATGGTTTTTCTTAATAGTATATAAATCTTTAAAAAATTTGGCATATGATGGAACTTGTTTTATTGCATCCACCAATAAATATTAACCTTCACTTCTTTCAACATTTCAAAGATTTCATAATTTTTATTCAAATTTTCAATTGGTAGCAATCTTTAAGAAAAAAGAGCAAGGATTGGGCACTTATTAACAATAAAAGGTTCAGTTCCTTTATGCTTACCATCACCTTTACTATTTTAGAGAATCATTGGAAACTTGGTCTTTAGAAGGAATGGATTTATCAATCACCTTTTCACTTCGAAAAGTTGTTATGGAATTTGTATTTTCAGGTTGGTTTTTACTTGGGCTAGAAGAAACAAATATAGACTAGAGGCATTAGGTTAACGTTAAGGAGAAAATTTACCTTTTCTTTAGCGAGCAAAGGTCTAGTTATAGTTGAAAGTGTGTTTTTCGATTTTATTGATGGCTTATGATGTCTACTCATTAATGTTTATTTAGCCTTGCATGAATGCTTGCAAAGTCTCCTTAAGATTTTTTGAATGTTGTGGTGCATAATGAGAAAATTTTAATATACCTTGAGAAGCAATTGGATGTGCATTATTTTGATTTCTCCAACTACAATTTGGATGATTTCTCTGTCTAAAATTATAAGTTTCTAAAAAGGAAGATGGAAAAGACTTTTTAAAGTTATTCATAGCATTTTCCTGTTCATGAAAAGCTCCCTTAAAGATATGAATATTCATGCATTCATTTTACAAATTCTACAAATTTTTTTATTTTACATAGATTTGACTTTTTTTATTTTTCTTATTTTCATGGCTTCAACCTTTCATCCAAACTAGCAATCATAGCACTTAGATTTTCTTCTTGATTAAAGTGATATTTTTTTTTATTAGCATTTGTAAAATTAGATCTAATTGAATTCTTAGATGGATTAACACTATTCTAAGATTGTGAATTTTCAGCCAAGTGGTCTAATAATTCCAAAGTTTCTACAGGTTCTTTGTCTAGAAATTTACCATTACATATGTTTTCACAAATTGTTTTATTTCAAGTGTTAAACCTTAGTAAAAGAAACTTATAGTTTGCCATTTTTCAAAACTATGGTGTGGGCATGAATTTAACAAATTTTTAAATTTTTCTAAACATTGAAAATAATGCTCATTTAGATTTTGAGAAAAAATTTTAGATTTATCTTTTCAACCATTTGTTTTATGCATTGGAATTTTTTTTTTTGAAAATTCACCTTGTATTTTATGCCACGTGCCAATTGATCTAGGTTTTAAAAAGTTAAGCCAAGTTTTTGCTTTATTTTTCAATGAAAAAGAAAACAATTTTAGCCTAACAATTTCATCAATATAGGCTTGATTATTAAAAGATGCACAAGCTTCCTCAAAATCTTTAATATGCAAGTAAGAACTTTTAGATACTAAACCATGGAAATTAGAAAGTAACGGGATTATACCTAGTTTAAATCTGAAATTGTTAGAATTAAAAGGAAAAATGAAGCATGCATGGATAGAATTTTGAGGTGATTGCAAATACTCACGTATTGCTTTTAAAGGTTGATTATCATGTTCATCGTGCACACTTTCATTTTCAACTATAATATTCGATGTATGTGAATGGTGAGGTGAATTAAACAAATTACCAACTAAAGTCTCAAAATTTTCTTTCACCATACATTGAGAATGAGGGATATGATGCCATTCAAGCATACATTAAATTAAAGAAGACAAATGTTACAACACAAAAAAAAATATAATAATAAAAATAAAATAAAAAAGGTGGTATAACATTCCTCCTGACAAAAATAAAATAAATAATTAAATTAAATAAAAATAAACAAAAATAAAATAATAGTAGATAGTAGAACTAATCATATGAAATTAGCAAATACAATACAAAATGGGTAGCTAAGCCTTCCAATAATTAAAGCAAAATAAACAAACAAAAATTATTGAAGTTATTAAAAACAAGTACTTAATACTAAGAACAAATTAACTATATATAAATTATGATTCCCGAGCAATGACACCAAAAACTTGCTACAACTTAAAGTTTATATACTAAATATAAGTTATCTTCAAGTAATAAAAACTCAAGAGTTTGAGTGTTGATCTATAAAAAATTAGTTATATAAGTTCACTTGTCCAATTATTCAAGTATTATAGAAATTATATTGTTGCGTTGGATTTTAGAATGAGGATTCA
The DNA here is from genome assembly GCA_032401905.1 of Swietenia macrophylla. Lineage (NCBI taxonomy): Eukaryota > Viridiplantae > Streptophyta > Magnoliopsida > Sapindales > Meliaceae > Swietenia > Swietenia macrophylla. Next base: position 4,494,889 of record CP135586.1, on the reverse strand, counting down.
ATATTAGTAAATATTAGTGCTTTAAGATCTACTTTGGATAAATTTATAGAAATTATTCTTGATAATTTTTTAAAAAAAATTATTTATTTAGAAGACGAACAAATAAGCACATGAAAAATACTTCTTTGAGAAACGATAAGAAAAAAAAAGATTAACTTTCAAATTGATCCGTGAAAAACTATAATTTATCCAACTCTTTAGATGTAGAAAATATACAAGTATTCATTATGCCTTTTGTTAACAACAAATTAAACTCTTTAGCAACTCAAAATATTTTTAAGAAATAAAATTCATTTAATTAAAAGATTTTATATTGAAGCACAAATTGAAAGACTAAAGAATAAAAACTATAAACTCAACTAAGTTTCACCTTTAAACCTAATTACGAATTTAAAAATATATTGTAAGCAAAAGAGTGAAATAAAATATGAAAGAAATTAAGATTAAAGATCTAAGGATGTAAAGATACAAGTACCTATTTATAGGAAAATATAAGGGTAAAATATTAAATAAGTTGGCTAAGATTTATCAAATAAATTGGCTAAAGTAAGGTGAGTGTTAGAAGACTTTTTTTTACACGTACTTGAATGTGTTGGCCAATTAGTTAGTGATATGTTTGGATTCTATCTTTGATCAAAACATAAAAGTTATAGATCATTATCTTAGCTTTGTAGAACATCTTTGATTATCTTATTTGGATATGGATTTTGTATGATACAGTTTAAATATAGAAGCTTGTGGTGCTAGAACATGGCTGCATTTTGGTTCTGTTGAAGTTTAATTTTGTCCACCCAAACACTTGAAGTGATTTAACCTTTGACCTACAATATTGTAAAGAAATTTATCCATGATTCATTAGTTTAAGAATCACATTAATTGAATTTTTAGACTGAAAGATATGCTTATGGGACTTACGTAAATCAATTATTTTTTATAAATTAAGCTAACTATTATTTTAAAACTCAAAGATAAAATAAAATAATTATTTTAAGAATTTAATGATTCTTTTAACTATAAAATAATAATATAGACTTCAATAAATATATACTTCTAAGTATTCATCAAATTAGCTAAGAAACTTATACCTTAACTAGACTTATGCTATTTATAGCACCAATAGGTTAAAACTAAATGGTATATACCATCTTGGGGAAGGATCACCTCAAGGCTTAAGTACATCTTTAACTAAGGAGTTAGAGATTTTAAAGATGAAAGATATTAGTTTGACTGAACCACTTGCTAGGGTCAAATATTAAGTTACCTATTTTGTTTGCAGATTCAAATTCATAAAATGATATAATTAGTAAATAGATAACATGAGATAACACAATTAATAGTTGTATCATGTTCGAGTTTAAATTTCTTGGCATGTGATATGTTTATAACATGATTAATTATTTTAGTAATTTTATTGTACATATTTTTAAAAATTTTTTGAAAGTATCTAGTTATATTTGTCATAGTTTAAAAAAATATTTAGTGATATTTATAATAAAATTAACTAATTTTTTAAATAAAAAATATTAAATAAATAAAATAATTATAATTCATTTAACTGTTTTATAATTATGTTGAGTTAGTATTTTTAAATTTTTACATAATTATTAAATATTTTGGATTTGTATTAATTTTTATTGAACATAATACAAATATAGTATAATTTGAATATGATATTAGAATCCAAATTTTTGGTCCCTATCTAAAAACTTCCTTTAGTCAAAATATCAAATTGTTAAAAAGAATTATTTCGTAAAATATTACCCTTGTTTAACATGTTGTAAAAAATTAACAATGCTAGAAAACAATATTTCTTTTAAAAATATTAAAATTGCAATTATTTATTAAGAATGTTTTTGATATCTAGCATGTTTAAAAGAGTAATTTATAATCATAACTCTAATAAGTCATTATCTTTAATTTTTATTTATGTTTGAAGAAAGAAATTCATGAAAAATGTAAGGTAGGTAGTATAAATATTTTGAAACATTAATTTAAAATTAATTAATTATAAAAATAATTATAATAATGATTATATATACGCGCGCGTCTCTCTCTCTCTCTCTCTTATATTCATAGGATGGTTCTACTAAGACTTTACAACAGAAAATTTACTCAAAGTTATATATCTTAAGATTTTCTTGAAGTCTTATATCAGTTAAAGAAAATAAATAAAATTATTGAACACTTACGCACACCTCAATTCATTCTTCATGTTCTGAAAGTTTAGCTAGTATACTTGCACTTAGTTTAAGTATTTTTTTAATTTAAAATTTGAATAAATTGAAACTTTAATAGACCTGAATATATATATATTAAAATAATTTTTGAAATATATTTATTTTTAATTCATCAACTCTAAAATGATATTTTTAATTAAAAACACTTATTCAATATAAAACTTTGGATGAAAAACTCGGTTACTTAAAAGAGATACCTAACTCCGAAAACCCGAGCCGGATTCAAACCAGCAAGCCATTTCGGGTCCATTATAAGTCAATACTTTTAAGGCATGATTAACATCAGACGGTATGTGATCAAACGTGCACGTTAAAATAATAGCAGGGAAAGCAGCAAATTATAGCATCTCTTATTATTAGTTTTTTTTTTTTTTCCCTTCTCCAGTGAATTGAGAGACCTTTAGCCTCATCCTCACCTTCTCGTCCGCTTTACTTCCGCGAAACACCTCTCCAATCTCTCAGAGAAAGAAAGATAAAACGAAGACGGTCAGGTTCGTATCTTAAGCTCACTTTCTCATCAGCTGCCCTAATTTTATACCATGTTACCATACTCCATAAGGGAATACCAATAGCTTTTGCTCTGCATTTATTCAGAAAGCACTGTGTGAATTTATAGTTAGGGTTATTGTTGGTTCATGCTTGTTGTCGATTCGTATTTTTATCTTATCTTGTTATTTTGGTATTTCTTTGGCATTTTTCCTCGTACAATTTCTTTTAGCATTTTAACGTTTTGATATTTTAAGCCTCGGTAACTAGAAATTTTATAGGATTTTTTAGGCCTTTTTTTTCCCTTTAAAGATTGGGAAATAAAATTTGAATTTTTATGGCTGCTAAATGTGAAGGCATGCTGTGAAGATGTTGGGAAAATGTGTTTTGCAAGTGGAAAAATATGCTGGAATTAAATTTTTAATGAGCAAAATTTATAAGGAAAGTAGACCTTGATACCACTTGGCACAGCAGAAGAGTTTAGGGCAATTAGCTCTCAAACAATTAGCCTTAAACAGTAGAAAATAAAATTAAAATTATGAATTAGGTTTAAAGAAACCTTAGAATTAAAAGTCTAAATTGAAAGAAAAGAAAAACAAGCATCTGCTGATTATTGTTGTACTGTTTATACTAGTCGGGAAAAATCTTAATTCTAAATTAAAAACTATTAAAATCTAGGAATACTAAATAAAGTAGAAAAACAGAAAAGTTATTCCTAATTAATTAAGTAAAATACTTAACTAAATAGGAATCTTATTAAAATAAGAAAAACTAAAAAAAATAAAAATCTTAATTTGACTTGGATGCTTCTGCATCAGTTTTGCTGCATGTAAATTGTGGAAAAATATGCTGGAATTGAAATTTTAATAAGCAAAATTTAAGAAAAATGTGCTGGAATTAAATTTTTAATAAGCAAAATTTATAAGGAAAGTAGACCTTAAAGACCTTGAAGTTTATTTAAACGAATTATAGGCCCTTCTCTTAAGGCATGTTTGTTTTTAAGAATGGAAAGAAATAAGAATAGGAAAGAGTAAAAGGAAGGAGAATTGAAAGAATGAGTTTTCTTTTATTTAATTACATCATGAAATCATTATTTTTTACTTAGACAAAAATATGCCTTACTTTTAAATTTATTAATATTTATTAATTGATAGAAAATTTCAATTATTTCTTACTTTTAACTTTAGCTGCAATTGTATTTTATTAAAAATAATTATTATTATAATAAATATTTAACTAATATATTTTCTTAACATTCTTAAACATAAATATTCATCATATTAATTAATTATTTTTATTTGGATAAAATACTTATTTCTATTAAAATATTTTATGCATTTCATAAATAAGAAATTGAACTTACTTTAACTTTTATTTTTAAATTTAAAATATAATTACATCAAGAATTATTTTTTATATAACAAAATTTAAAATTATTAAATAAATATGACTAGTTTTATGAATTACGAAAAGTATAAGGTTATAAAATAAAATCATAAATATATACATATATAAAACATATAAAAAAATATTTAGAATTAGAATTATGAGAAAAATAATGATATTGTAGTTTATAAGATGATAGTAAATTTTTATAACGAAAATAAACATTAATATTGATAAATTAATTTGTAAATAAAATAAAATAAAATAAAATAAATTACAATAATATTATTTTAATAATTTGTAAAACAATTAGTTAATTAAAAAATAATTACATGAAATTGATTTAAAAAATATGATAAAATACATAAATGAGCCATAAAATTTTTGTTTAATCATTTTGGAGGCAAATCATGATTCCTCACCAATCATCATTCCTCGACTTGGGGGAATAAAGATTTTTAAAGAATCAGTTTTCCCCCTCCATTCTTTCAATCAAACAAAGGAATCATCATTCTTTTGAGGATTCTTTTCTTTTCTCCCATGAATTCTAAAAGACAAGTAAACCCTTAGTTTTTTAGGAGGGGAATAGGATGGATGAAATTTGTTCATTTGTTTTCTCAGAAATAATAGGAAAGAAAGAGGAAGGATATTTGACTCTTTGAGGTTGCAAAAACCAATCATGTAATGGGATGGAAGAGGGAAAGAAAGAGTTTCGTTGAGGTGTGAGAATTACTTTTTGTTGTCAAACTTACCTTAAAATAATCTGGACAGGAATGATTGAACATAAATGTGACTCTTCAACTAAAAGAGTAGAGTATTCATTATTTTGGGGTGTGTGCACTCTCTCAGGAGGTGTGTAATATAGCTCAGTAGATGACGGTTGCAAAATTGTTTCTCCAAAGCTTCTTACATTTTGTGATTGTTGATCAATTTTATTTTTCTACTTCTGTTAGAGATGATGTTAACTTTATAATTTACCCATGAGAAAATATGAGGTTTAAGGGAGGTCTGGGTTTTTTTTTTTGGAAGATTAGAGCACTTATATTCAAAGTTCAAATAACTTTGTGGCTTAAAGAATTTGGTTTTAGTACTAGTGAAACTTAGGATGCCAGTCTGATTTCAGGTATTAATACTTTGATGTTTCTCATTAAAAGGTTGTGAACTCTGTCTTCTTTTAGGTTCTATATACACTAACATGGTTTATTTAGATTGTGTATGGTTATAGTAGCAGAATAATAGTATGCAAAATGCTATAATTTATTTTTCTAGTGATTGAATGCAAAGTGATCTTAAATTCTTAGATTGTTGATTAGATTTGTGCTGAGTTTTTGCTACCATCCATGTAATTTTCTTAATGTTTCTGAACCATCCTCAGTATTAGTGAATATAAGGCACATTGGAAAGTAGCATATTCAATCCCATAAATCAACTAACATGTCATTTTGTATATTGGTGAGTGGAATGAACTATTCAATTCTCTGCATGACTTAGCTGAGTAGAAAGCAAGTCAAGATGACAGCCTGGTTCTCCATTTTCAAGCTGCAGCAATGAATTATCTTGGTTTTATCAACTGATTAGTACTGCAAGAGCTTTATATTAGAGCTTGCAATATGTGACAAGCTTACAATCACCTATGACTAGACAATCACCATCAATTAGTATAAAGAACCTACAAATATTAACTTGATATTTTGTTAAACTAGATTAGGTATTTGCACTTGTCACTAGTATAAATATTGGTTATCAGATTAACTACTATTTGAATTGGCATCACTCTGAATGAAGTCCATATGTCAATTGATATCTTTTAATGTCGTTTTGTTGTTGGAGAATCTTTTATTTTCTACCAAACAAATTATTTTGCTTATGAATCATTATGGTGCTAGTAATTTTGTTGTAGATTCCAGCAGATTCGGCCTTTATCATTTGTTAATGCAATTACTGTACATTAAATATCAACTCGTATATTCAGCTAGCTCTTATCTGAAAACTGTTCTTCTTTTTGCAGTACATTTGGACTAAGCTTGTTCATCAGCTCCCGTTCCCTTTCTAAAAACATCTTGGATGGCCATTATTCCTTGTACATGGGTTGCCCAATTGGGTATACGTCCTCAGTTTATGCTACGATCCTATATGTCAAACAGAATATCAGCATGCCAATCTGGGTGAGCATTTCTATTAATTGTTTTTTTGTTTCTAATTTATTTATTTATTGTTATAGATGTGTCATATTAAATTAGCTAGTTGTTTGCAAGTATTTATTTGTACATTTTCAAATAGTTGATAAGTTGTTCTATCTCTGGGGATTGGTGATTGGGTCAGGAGCAAGTTTGTGATAAGAAGCAGCACATTTTGCTGTAATGCCTTTCTCTAAGTGAATATTTACTGTTCTGAAATTGAATATCATATAGAAAAATGATGGCCTGAGGTTGTAATAAATTAAGAACACATGCCACTTCAAGAATGTCTTATGTGCCCAACCAAATACCCTTTATACATTCATCATCATGTTTTGAACCTCCTCGAACTCTTGCAACCCAACTCATATAGATTTTACTATTTTGGGATTTCCATGACAATTTGTTTCTTACACTATTTTGTTTGAAATGGAACATGTACTCTGGCACCTCTGATTTTTTGTTGAAATTTATTGCATTCGTAAGATAGAATATATTAGCAAGTATTAGTAAGTAAGAGGATGATCTGTGAAAACTCTATTACTGAGTATACTTAAAAATGCTACTACTGGCAGAGTAAAGGAAAAGAAAATCTCAGGTTAACTGTAAAAATAGTGGGTCTTCAATTGAAGTCCTTCCTGATTGTCTAACTCATCAAATTCATTAATACTGAGGAATCTCCCTAGGAGAGGGAAAATTCAAATGCATACAATTTAGGACAGCAAAAAAAATCTTTCTTGCATTCACTAAGTTGTTTAGAGGTGATTTTGTCTCTTTACTGTACAAGCAAAGATAGCGTTGTTGAGTGAGACTACTCTCTCTAGAATTTTATTACCAATTATAGCAATCCAATTAACTCAAAAGAAAAAACTTTTGAAGCAACAAATGACTCTTAACTATTTTGTTTGATGGAGCAAAAACTTATTGATCTTTGACTGGTTGAAATGCTTGTGAAGGGACCTTCATAAGCACAGGGCTACATGGTTATCATTCTAATATAGTGCTAGAACCTGAGAATCTAAAAACAAAAATGAAAATCAATTCCTATTTATATTCTGCCAAACGGATGAAGAATGACTTGGAGCCTTTGAAGGGATCTTCTCGGAAACTTAATGGAACTCCATCTCTCTATTAGTATTTCAGGAGACATGGTTTCTATTGGACATGCGTTTGTATTGGACATGCGTTTGTTTGATTAACATATCTAGGTAATTCCTTCACAAGTTTATTGTACGTTGCCGGTTCCAGTCCATTAATTATGGACTCCTTGCTGAAGAGAAGCAGTCCTTTTTTCTTGATTTGTGATTGTGTACATCCTTTGACATGATGGAATTCTGTTCCTTTTTATTAATTTACCTATTGAAATTGGGAAAAAGTGGGGGGGTGGGGGGGCTACCGGACCCACTATTCTCCTCATGATATATACGGGTTAGGTTTAGATAGTGGATTGGTTGAATGTTCATTGACGTCAAATGGTTGGAATGTCTTCTTGCCAAATTGTTATTACACTTCTCTTATGCGGATGTTTGCAGTTTATAAAATGTTGATTTGATTCATTACTGCATAGCTTCAAATCTGTATTTTCTATAATGCGATGTCCAAACTAGAAAAGTGGTTTGTATATGAGAGTGTGTGTGTGTGTGTGTGTGTGTGTGTGTAGTTCTCCTATCTTGATGCTCAAATGAGAGTTAAAATTCAGATTTTGTTTCTCAACTCCCTTATTTATGCAATGTCTGAAAATGAAATTTTATGGAACATCTAAAAGTTGAAAGGCTGACAACCTTGTGAGTGGTTGATTCATCATTTCCGTCTCTCACTCAATGGAATCCCTTTTGTTACTGTCATTCATATATTTCTCTTTGGTATTCAGTCCACATTGTTTAGTTGTGTGCGTGGACACAGAAAAAAACTAATTGATAGAAATGAAAAATTAATAATCCTGATTCTTTTGCACAAAATTTGGCTCCACAGAAATATATCCTCGTGGTATTCAGTTTCAACATGAAATTAGAGTGTTGTTTTTAAACCCAAAGAAATAAAGATATGTTATCAACAATTTTGATGCTTAATAGATCCAACAAGGTTAAAAAGTGCATTGAAACTGTCTGAATCTGTCAAATTCTAAGATTTATGACCAATATATGTTCTAAAATCCTGTTCTTTGTGCCTTTTTAGTAATGAAAGTGAGGAAGAATAAGAAAGGAAAAGGTTATTGTACAATTTAAAATATAATAGAATCAAAGTCCACTAGTGTAGAAGGCAGAGGCATGATTAAGTTTCTTTTGTGTATATTGGGGCTGGGATAAGTATGTCTTTACAAGGGAGTCTGCTTGTATGTATATTTAGAGCCGGGATGGGGTTTCTTTCTTTGAGAAGCTTATATTTGAATATTATGTTTTGGTGGTTTAAGGCATATCTCATTCTCTTAAGCAAGCAACTTTTTGAAGCACGACATTTTACATTGACATCTCTATATTTTAGTAGCTGGTGAAGGTTGTCTAATTTATATCCTACTATTCTGCAGTGTCACGAGCAGGTTAAGCTGTCTGGCTGCTCCTAGTTCAAGCTTCTTTTCGCGTGATTCCTTCTCATTGTCATCTTATGTGGGTGCATCTCAAACTTCACACCACCGTAGGGGAGCACAGTTAATTGTCAGAGCTGATAGTGTGAGTGTAAGCTTTAATTGTCTTGTTTGCCAGTGGAGCCTTTGTTAGTTATTTTGTGGGTTTATAAATGCATATTGACACATTTTGTAATGCAATTGAGGTACTCTCTCCTTGTGTGATTATATTCACGTGCAGGATTACTATTCTGTCCTAGGGGTGTCAAGAAATGCAAGTAAATCCGAAATTAAAAGTGGTATGCAGATTTATTGTTATTATTGTTCTGAATTGTTGTATTACATTCCTTGCATGTTTGTTCTCTGCTTTTCTTGTTTGGATTGATCTTCATGTTCATCTTTTATTATAGCTTTTGCAAATAATTGAAGCTTGCTATTTGCTTGGGCCCTGTGTTTATCCAATTGCAAGGCCCAAAAACCTATCAAGAGGTGCACAGATGATTGTATTTTGTTCCTTTTGCATTTTGCTTGCAGTTTATTACTACTGTCTTTGAGCATTATATCTTGCTTCTGTGTGTGACTCAGTTTATCGACACATGCACTTGTATGTTTCATTTTCCTTTTTCTCGTTTCAGTCCATGAAAAAGGATAATTTTGTCCACTTTAAATGACATAGATGACATTAATGTCTTGTTTTAAATGTTGTTGCTTTTAAAAACAAGAATGCCATAACTTTGTGGGGTATGCAGTGTGGTATTACAAAATGCAGTCTTTTATGAGAAGCCTTATACCATCGCTGAAAAATTTTTGTAGTTTAATTGAATAATAATTCAAAATCATTAAGGTACTGTGCCAGAAAATATACATAGGATCATTGAGTTGGTAGCTGACACTGATTGTTGTTATAATTTCTCAATAGAACTATGACTTTGTAAATTAACTTGATGATGACTATAATTGGCTTTGAAGCAGAGCACCATAAAACCTGTTCTAGTGGCTACTGGATATAATTCTTTGCTTTCCTCTTCTCAGTCTATTTGAACTGTCTTAGAGTTCTTATTAAGAATTAAATGCTATTGAAAATTTGGGAAGAATGAACTACTAGCTTATACCTGTTTTATTAAGTAATCGATTATATTCGGTTGGAAGCTTTTTGTCAGATTATATTCCTTTTTCTGGATGAGCTGTGGAAGGCATCTCAGTTGTCACATAAACTGTAAATTTCTTCAATTAGCAATGTTAAATCATTTTGTATTTTTCTTTTACAGCTTATCGGAAGCTTGCTCGGAGTTATCACCCTGATGTGAACAAGTGAGTCTCTCTTTTTCTCTAAGGTCTCGGTGCTAATGTTCACACTCGTTTAAAATGATTACATAGAGTTGCTAAAAGACAAAATTTTGCTCAACTTTTTTGTGCTGAGAATTGGAGGAAGTAGTTTTTGTCTTTTATCAATTGCATGCAGAAAGAATTGGTGTGTGCATATCGAAAGGTATGGATGTCAACTCTAGAGATGGGCTGACTAACACATATTCCTAAACGAAGTTACTATATATCATAAATTATTCCTTCCTAAGTCTTTTGCTAGTTACCATTTCTTTAAATGAATCCTACATATGTTAGTTTTTCTTATTTTTGGGATCATCTCATTCTACCCTGCAGAGAACCTAATGCGGAGCAGAAATTCAAGGAAATTAGCAATGCTTACGAGGTAAAAGTTCCGCTATGTTGGTTTGTGATTTTGATTGACTTAGCAGCCATGTTGTAAAGTATTTGATCTCAAGAAATACCACTGTTCCCTTCTACAGGTCTTATCAGATGATGAGAAACGATCCATGTATGATAAGTATGGAGAGGCTGGACTTAAAGGTGCTGGTATGGGCATGGGGGTAAGTTAAATTCTGCCGGTTGTAAATATAAGATCATGCATCCATTATTTCTTTAGCTCTGAGTACCTTTTGTTTCTCATGTTTGGATCAACTACTTGATCATGCCAGGATTTCAGCAATCCATTTGATTTGTTTGAGTCACTATTTGAAGGCATGGGTGGCATGGGAGGAATGGGTGGCATGGGGAGCAGAACTTCCAGGAACAGAGCAGTTGATGGCCAAGATGAATATTACAGCCTTGTCATAAATTTCAAGGAAGCTGTTTTTGGAGTTGAAAAAGAGATTGAGATAACGCGTCTTGAGGTTTGTGGGACTTGCAATGGTTCGGGTGCAAAACCAGGGACCAAGCCATCTAAATGTAGTGCCTGTGGCGGGCAGGGACAGGTAGTCTCATCAGCCAGGACACCATTAGGTGTCTTCCAGCAGGTAATGACCTGCTCTTCATGTGGTGGCACTGGGGAAGTGTTTACCCCTTGCAACACATGTTCCGGGGATGGACGTGTAAGGAGGACAAAGCGGATCAGTCTGAAAATTCCAGCCGGTGTGGATTCTGGTAGCCGTTTAAGGGTACGGGGAGAAGGTAATGCTGGAAGGAAAGGTGGTTCTCCTGGTGACCTCTTTGTTGTTATCGAAGTTATCCCAGACCCTGTATTGAAACGTGATGATACCAATATTTTATACACTTGCAAAGTGTCGTACATAGATGCAATTTTGGGGACTACAATCAAGGTTCCGACAGTGGATGGCATGGTTGATTTGAAAATCCCAGCTGGGACCCAACCAAACACAACACTTGTAATGGCAAAGAAAGGTGTTCCTGTACTAAATAAAAGCAACATGAGAGGAGATCAATTGGTACGTGTGCAAGTTGAAATCCCGAAGAGATTGAGCAGTGAAGAGAAAAAACTTATCGAGGAGCTTGCTGATCTGAGCAAGGAAAAAACAGCAAGCAGGAGATAGTTGATTGATTATTAGGCCTTTTTTTGTACTTACTAAATTTATGTTGCTTATCCCAGTAATCATATTCTCCGATTTTAAGGGTGGCACTTTACAAGTCGCATGGTGCATGATAGAGGAATTATGAGCTTGGCAATTCTCAGTGTTGTGTTGAGCTGAGCTGAGGACGGTGGGGGGAGGGTAAGCAGCAGGTTTCTGTAGTAGTAGTAGGTAAAAACTATAAGGTGAGAGCTTTGACCCACAAAAAAGATTTCTTGGAAAAAAAAAAAAAAAAAGAGAGAGAGGTGGTGAAGCGAGAGAAACATCCCCCCTTTAATTTTGTTCTGCATTTTGATTACACAAGTTATTATATTTTCAGAGTCGGACTGATTTTTGTGCAATAAATACAATCTTTCAAATTTTATATTATCCTTTGAGTTATTTTGAAGCATTTATGAGGATATGTATCTATATCTATGCATGTCTGATGAAATTGGTATTTTTTTCTCGTCTTATTAAGTTGATTAAGGGTTATTTCGAATTTATATTTATTTATAACTTGAAAAATTGTTTTCCTGTGATTTTTTCTGTATTGTATTTTCATGGACTGGATTTGGTTATTGTGTGCTATCATATAAATTGTTCTATTACAGCTTGCCTTACAACAAAATTTAATGCCATAGATATATGTATTTTAGTAATCCAATATGTATGTTTTAATTTTGTCCAGGCTACATTTGTTTTTGTTAACATTAGACCTTCTTGATTTGGAACACTCGTTTATCTCGCTTGATGTTAGATTTCATGGCAATATCGTCACTTTATGATTTTTTTTTTTTAATTTTAAAAGAAAGGGCAAATTGTTTCACTAAAATAAACAAGTGCAAACATGTAATTACGTTCATTTCTGAAACTTGGAAGCCAATACAAGTAGATTAATTATTATTGAAACTAGCACGGTAAGGTGCGGATAACGACTAGAGAATTTGTAAAATTGCTGATGGGTTAATCGAGGTTATATGCTGTATGGTTAGGGGTCTTTTAAACCAAGTAGACACAATTATTAGTGGGTGAACATGGGTTTTGTGGTAGGAATTTTATCAAAAATTTTTTATAAAATTTGTAATAATTTTATTTTATTATAAATTTTATAAAAAATATATTTATTTGTCTTTTATACTAGTATAAGTTTAATTAAGTAAAAAAAATAAATATACTCTTAATTTAATTATTTTGTAATTAAAATTTTAATTTATTTATTAAAACTTACTAGGTATACTTTCTAAAATAAATAGAATAATATTTTTTATAAAAAAAATTTAATCATGCATATATATATATATATACATATTAATTTGGGTAAAGTAATATTCCATTTTTGAAAACACATTTTTCATCTATAATCTTCGATAAAGTATGAACATTACTATACTGATCGACAGACTTTCAATGCGAGTAAAAATCTTTGCTTTTATGAACATCATATTGAAACAATTAGATTGCTCTTAATATGCATAAAGAGCAATCTTAACTTGAGTATTGGCTTTAGTAATAGCAAGTAGTTCTTCCTTTTGAATAGTATAATGAATGTCCATCCACTTTAAATGAAAAAGAGTTTTCTTCTTTTATATTTTGTAGTTATATGACCTTTTAACTCATGAATATCACAATTGATATTAGAAAAACTTACAAGTTGTATAATTGCATAAAATACATACTTACGTTATAAAATTGATGTTAATAGACATATATTATTTTTTATTTATATATAAAATAAGCTTAAAATATGAATTAAATGACATAAAAACTACCTACAAGCTGAGTTTGTAATTCAAATAGATTCATTTATAACCTTACGATGATACTGTCATATTTTATTTCATTTTTAGTTTCTCTGGGTAAATTAAAAAAATCTTATATTTTATTATAATTAATCACATAAATATAATAAAATTTCTATTGGATAAAAATTATTATATTAAATATGATTAATTACAACCAATATCATTAATCTATATGTGATCTTAAATATTTGAAACATAATTTTTCCTATTAGAGATGTTATGGCTAATCTTCAAGTAAAATTTTACATATCACTTGACATTTTCAATTTAATGTCCCAACATATATATATATATATATATAACTTTTTAATTTTACACAATTTTTTATATCATTCTCAATCATTAGACCAATGTATTTTCAATAGTTGAAATTAAATATATTTTATATAATTAATATAATATAATCAATACATGTGCAATACTTAATTTCAACCATTGAAAGTGCATTGGCATAACGATTGAGATATTAGTATAAAAAAAATTATATAATGTTAAAGGGCTTCTGATCCTTCCTCGTGCACACACACACACACATATTTTGCATGCATCAATTGATAACAAAACAATAATATACAAATTAAAAATACATTAAATTGAAGCATCTAACATAAATACTAAAATTTTAATTGAACATTTTTTGATAAAATGCAAAATTACAAAAAATAGATTAAACTTGCCAAGTTAGAGATCTAAACTCACTCTAATACTGAATGTTAGAATAAAATGCATTAAATATGCTTATAGCTTTAATTAATGTGAACATAAATATATTGAGCATGCTTGTAATGTAATTAATATAAGCATAATTTATTAAATATGCTTTTATTGTAATTATATTCATAAAAAAAAATTAAATGCAAAAAATATATACACAAGATTTACATACTGACCTCCTGCCATTGATATGCCATAATAAATTATGATACTTTTAAGCCTTAATTATCCTCAAATGATGATGTATATAGAGAATACAGGCTTATGGACTTATGCCACAATTTTTGTAAGTTTTTTCATCAAAAACTTATTTGAATTTAAAATATATAAAAAGTTACTAGCAATTATGGCAAGCAAAAGAAAAGAATACAATAAGGCAGTTAAAAAAAAATGCTATTCCCCACCTCTTTTAAAGATTCAAAATATAAGGCAATTTATAGTCTAAACTGATGCAAGTAGTAATTATTAGGTGCAATATTGATAGAAGACAAAGAAGCTTTAAAAAGGATTTATTGGTATAAATCAAGCCAATTCTTTAAAGCTCAACAACACTATCCATCTTCAAAGGAAAGAAGAACTAGTTATGGTAAAAGGAATAAAAAAGTTATAATTCTTTCTTTCTCTCAAACTCATTGTAGTTGAAGCATACTACAAATATCTTCAAGTTTTATTAAAGAGAAAAAGAGAAATTCCAAATCCGCAACTAGTAAAATGGTTTGAGACTTTGTCAAGATTCAAGTTCAGTGCCAAGCATACCAAAGGATCATCCAAAATAGTTGTAGACTTTCTATCTAGACTAGTTTCCATAATCACCAGAACCTTTAGGTTTAGAAAACTTTCAAGTGGATGGTTTAAAGAAGAAAAGTATTTCCATAGATATGATCTTAAAAGGCTTTGCTTAGATATTTGAAATGGTTAAGAATTATCGAGTTTATCCATCATAGATAAATCTAGTATTTTATAAACTATGGGGCCTCTTCAATGTGATAGAAGGCAAGCCAAACACCAAATACATTTGCTACCATTTTTTTGAACCATTTCTTTGTTCGAAATAAATGCATGAGATAGCTTTTGGGTTCATTCAAGTTTTCATTACGTGATGGATGAAGAAACTAATTGTAGACATAACGTAAATTGTGAAGCACACCCTATAACCTACTACTTATTCTAGTTATGGATTAACTATATCCTATTGCAGTGTCATTTGAGTCACATTTAATCCACATAAGCAAAAAATACATAAAGAAAAGATGGTTTGATAGGCTATTTACTCAATTATTTAAAAATATACAAACATTAAAATTATATGGTGAATTTACATAACCTATAATACTATTATCATAGTACATTTGAGGACTATATGGGGAAAAGATGAAAATTGTCAAAGAATATTACCTTTTATAAAGGTAATAGACCATAATCATACACATCATGATATTCATTCAAGGTTGAGAGGTTATGTTCATGCCAAAAAAGTTTTAGTAGAAGTTTATAAAGAACAACTAAGTTATAATACTCATAGTTCTCTATCTCCAAATTTTATATCTATACATGTTCTTTTTTATAAATAAAAAATAAAATTTGGACAAATATATAGCAATGATATATGAGACAAAAATAAGAGGATTTTATCATAAATGGCTAAAAAGACAAAGGCCTAAAGATGAAATTACTCTATCATTATTTCCTCTCTTCGTTGAAGATAAATGGATTAAGCCATAAGAACCTATAGAAATACATTTGACATTAGTAGACCCTAAACCTATACAAAAACCAAACTTAATGAATCATAATTTAAATCTTAATGAATTGCACTACAATAGGAAGAGATTGAAATCCAACAATGGAAAGATGCATAAGATGATAGCATTGACATAAATTGAAGTAAAAGACATAACGGACCAAGCAAAAGCATTAGTGAATGATGTTATAGATGATGTGATATAAAGTAATTAATAATTACACAATAAAATGTAATGTAAAATGTGACATAAAGAGAGTATAATAATTATAAAATAAATTGTAAAATAAATTCTTTTAATAATTATATGGTGAGTTATAGTAGGTGATGTGATGTAAAGGTATTGATTAGTTATCAAGTATATTCTCGCAGTGTCTATAAAAAGGAACCTTTAACATTGTAATGAATTATTGAGTCCTTAAAGTATTATCAAATGTTTGACATGGTTGGAAATAACTTTTGCTGAGGCTCACTTGTTCATGCTTTACTTAAAGATTTCACTATAAAAAAGTCTTAAAACCCCAAAACTAAATTTACAATAAAGAAAATTTTTAGTACTCCTTTAAACATTACAAGTGATTCACTCTCAATCTCTTAATTTTACTATGCCCAAGTAAAGATCAAACCTTGAGACTTTAAAACTAAATTTATAACCAAGAAGATTTTTGATAGCTCTTAAAAGCTTACAAATGATTTTACCCTCAACTTACTAAATCTTATCATATCTCAGTGAAATGCACACTTTTTTTACTTTTTTACAAAATATAATGAGAAATGAAGTAAAATTACACCTTCAATAATTTATTTAGCAAGCAAGAGAGAGTACAACATAAGGAAGAAAGAAGTGTGTAATATGTTTGTAGCAATTTTTAAACTCAAGATTTGATTTTAAAACTTAAAGAGTATTGATTCGACCCAACTAACACAATATCATTCACTTTAGGGTGTCATAACTAGTTTAATCTTAGTTCTTCATAATTTTATACATGGTATCTAGCATTTCAAACTTTAGACCCAAAAAGTCTCATGTTAGTTAAGGGGCAGAGCACTTATAAGATATATTTTAAGCTACGTGAGATTTTACAAAAGATGTTTACAAGCACTTGTAATATGAAACAATTGCTTAAAATCACTTTATAAAGTGTGAAATGTCTCATATATATAGTTAGGCTCAAAAACTAACTATTAAAAATATTAATTTTAAAAGTTAAGTCAATTCAATCAACTATTTTATCAAATTCGGTCAATTAGATCAACTAAAATGAAAAACCCAAATATAAACTAAAATTTTGATTGACCGAATTTTATACATATTATGCTTTCAAACTTTTAAAACTTTGCATTTTAGTCTCTTCTTAAGGTTTAAAAATCTTGCATTTCGGTTCAATTTTCAAGCTTCAAATGTTTATGTTTTGATACATTTTGTAAGTTTTTAAAGTATATTTTTGTATAAAAGAATTGGGCTTACACAACGAATACAGTTAAAGATATAGCAATTAATATCATAAGCTTGTAACTTCATTCTTTAAATTTGGGCTCTTGATGCTTTCTTGATAACTTTGAAGAATTTCATAAAATGCTCGATATCAACCATTATTACTTGTTGCTAACTTGTCCTCAAGTTAATGAGCAATTCATGGTTGATACTTAACTATTTTAAAAACACTAACATGGAAAACACCATTTTACTAATTATGAGATTGAAGTGAATTTGACTACTAACACTTCGAGTAGAATATTATAACCTCAACAAAAATAACAATAACTCTTGAGAACCTTGACATATTGGAGAAAAAAAAATTGATGCATGATTAATAAGGCTTCATGCCAATATAAAGTCTTTTAATTTTACTACTGCAAAGTGATTATTGGACACTTTTAAGAAGAAGACGTTATCGTTATATAAAACACAAAAGACTTTTAAGATAGAACTTTTTAGGACTATGTGAAAAACTGGTTTCTTAGGAGTAATTCAACCAAAGACCTATGTATTGTCTAGTTTAAGTAGTGGTCTACTAAAGTATTCTTGGAATATCGAGCATTTTAAAGTATAATCAATAAAGTCAACTATGTTATACTTATATATACTTCTACAATGCTTAAAATTTTTGTATAAATTGAACTTCAACATACATGCAACAATGTAAAGAGCAAGAACATCTTCATCAATAAACAAGTCAATTATATCTAATAATGTAAAGGAAAAAGACAAAGTAACCAAAAACAATTAACTAAGAAACTAAATAAAAAAAAGAAAAGAAACATAAATTTAAAGGTTATCTTTATCATTACCTTACATATGACTTTAAGTATTAATATTTCTAAAAAAATTATATGCTATAATTGGGAGAAATCAATAAAGTCGAAATGGCCAAAACTATAATGTCATTAGAAATTGGGACATCATCCATAACTGTTCATTCATAGCCATCATGGTTTCAATGTTAGACCATTTAAAGTCAAGATGATGTTCTAAAATAACCCTCTTACACTGGACAATTGTAAAGAGGTATTTGTCAGAATTTTTCTTTTTTGGTAACTCGGTCTCCTTCTCAAGTGCTTATGTTATGCTTCTCAGAATTATCCTAGGTGAAAGAATTCTCCTTATCTTAACCTTAAAGGCCCTAATTGTTTCCTTAGTGGCTTTATATTGACAACATTCTTCTTTTTCTTCTCCTCATCTCTTTCACATAAAGCAATGTCTTAAAAATCTTTAAAAATTATATAATTCATCTCAAGTTCTCTTATACTACTTCTTAGACACTTCTAACTCATTTTTTAGGCCATGAACTTATTAGTTAGTATCATGTTCTAAAGGAAAGTAGTATGAACATAAAAAAAAAATAGTTAAAAAAATTTAAGTAAATAAAAACAAGAAAAAATGAAAAAGACAGTTGAAAATTTAAGTCTAAACTTCAAAGTATTCATAAGACTTGCATGCATATATCTTATTCTTTCACTAGCTTGAATAAGCCTTTCCTAAGACAACTAATGACATGTGGATGGAACAATAGTGGGTTTTATCAGCACTAAAATCTATGGTCGATAATTGACAGATAAGGAAACATACCACTAAAAGTTGACGTAGCAACTTGTTTGGATGACAAGCGAAACCTAGGAAATGAAAGAATGAAGCATTCTAGTTTGTTGATTACCCTCTTATACCGAAGTTAATCCCACCTTATTCTTTTCTTGTTGTTAAAAGGCCTTAATTTTCTTCGCCTTCTTTGATAATGTTGAATTCACTTATGAGAATCTAAGATAGGATATACTCATTTTAGCCAATAAAATGGAATAAAATAAAATAACTTTACAAAAAAAAGTTAAAGGAAAAAACTTCAACTAAGGATAACCAAGTACACCTTTGATAAAAGCTTATTGATTAAACAAAATACGTGGTCCATGAGAGAAATTTAGAGGCAATATAGGGCAAAATTTATGAACTACAAAAATTTGGTGTTAACAACTTTTTTCTTTTTGTTATTGACAAACTTGTATTTTAGCTCTTGATAATTTTCATTTAACAAGGCCTTCTAATTTTTATTTTCTAGCCCTAAGATTTTCTTTTTCTAATCCTCAGATATTTGTCCCCTAACACTCGTAACTTTATTTCTAACCCTCGTTCTTTTTCCTATACTGACCTTGTTTTTATTAGTAGTGACCTCACCTTTTTCGTAAAGGTTCCTCATTTTTCCTTTCTTATTTAGACCTCATTTTGTCTTATAAAGGCCTTAATTTTTCACCTTTAGTGTAATTTTTTATTTTAATATTTTCCTTAATTTTTTTTGTTATATGTATATAGGTGTGGATGTGGGAGTGTCTATTTATTTTAAAGGAAAATAACCAATTCGTATTATTATAGCTAAATTTTCAACTAAATGGCCTAAATTCAAAGATAAAGTGACCAAATGGCTCGATCCCATAAATAAAAGGTCCAAGGTTATGACGAAGCATTTATGGTAACCTATAAAGAAGGAAATCAAATGCTTAAAGCCATAATTCGTGTTCCTAAATGCACTATTGTATTTAATTACCTTAAACAATTACATCTAATATCTAAAGGGATTAGGCTAACCTTAAAAATAGAAGGACCATTATTTCTTAATTTATTTTTAAAAAATGCCTCAAAATAAAGACAACCAAAAAAGAAAAAATAATAAAGCTTCCTTAATTTTGAAGCATATTATTGCTTCTCAATGAGGTCATATGGTTAGTCCTAAAAATACACATGAAAAGGAAGAAATCTCTTTAAGTCAAGACTAATCAACTTATGTCATAACCTTACACTTAAGTATTGAAGGAAACTTAAAAAAATAGTAGACATCTTTAAATATGAGATATATAAACTCTTGTTGAGGCCTTAAGAGAGATTGATAAGATAAAAAAAAAGTAATTTCCTTAGTTGAAAACCTCATGTCACCTCTCATGGCTAAAAGTTCGATCACCAAAATGAGAAATGTAACTACTATGTCCTCAACCTTGGCCATATAGGAGAGGAGAGTAAAGAATTCTCCACTTGAGATAAATTTAAGAAGCAATGAGTGCTTTGCAGCATTAATGCTCTATGACTTGTTGAAAAGATTACTCCAACATTAGTCAAATCAAAAGGCTTACTATAAAACTATATGAAAAACGTAAGTTCAATTAATTTTATTAAGGCAACAATTATATATCTTTCTACTTTTATAGCTCATCTCTCTAAAGTATACATTTTAGCAATTGACTTGACTGTTAGAAGGTTTATGTTAACACCCCTGATTGTATTTGTAACACCCTAACCTGAAAGGGTTAAACTAATCAAATAACACATTTAACTAGAAAAAATTAATAATGAATGGTCTTATAGAATAAAAATAATGGTGAATGATCTCTAATTACTAATAACAATAAGTCTCCAAAAAGAAACTATCATTCAATAAAACAACAATTGAAAAATACAAAATTCTTGAATCCTAAAGAAGCAAAGGATAGTAGAAACTTATCAAAATTCATCCACAATGCGTACAAACGTTTAAACTAAGTATTTATACTAGTTTTTTTTATAGAAAAACTTTTAAAATTTATCCCTTTCGTTAATTAATTTACGAAAATTACCTCTTTTATAATTCATTGACCAAATAGGCTAAAAATGACACATGTAGATAAAAATACCCCTAAAAATGTAACTTGCATTTTTCGAATTTCAATTTCAAAATTGGACTCTTGGTGATCGAAATTGGTCTAATAAGGGTGTATTTATAACATTTTGAAAAATTTTATAATTTACAAAAATATTTAGAGACTTATTTGTTATATTTTAAATTTTTTTAATTTTTATAATTTGCCA
Organism: Swietenia macrophylla; assembly: GCA_032401905.1. NCBI lineage: Eukaryota > Viridiplantae > Streptophyta > Magnoliopsida > Sapindales > Meliaceae > Swietenia > Swietenia macrophylla. The sequence continues at coordinate 4,473,596 of CP135586.1, read as the reverse complement.
AATAGTAGCAAAAGTTTTGTAATTTATCAATACCAAAATTTCGTAATTTACCAAAGAGTAGCAAAAAAATTGAAAATATGACAAACATGTCATTTTTGTCCTATTTGGTGACCGAAATGAGAAGAAGCAAAATTATCTCTTCAAGTATATTTTTGTCCACGTGTCATTTTTAGCTTATTTGGTCAATAGATTATGAAAAAAACTAGTTTAATAAATTAATTAACAAAAATAATTAATTTTAAAAATTTTGCTTTTTCATATGCGCAAAATACATGGATGTTACATAATAAATTTGCATGATATGACATGAAATAGACATCATAATTATTACAAAAGTTTCATAAGCCTTAATCACTTTTAGGTTTATAATTCTCAAAAATATTTAAGGATCAATTTGTCATATTTGTTTTATTTGGTCAATAAATTATGAAAGAGGTTAATTTAGTAAATTAATTAATTTTAAAATTTTTTCTTTTTCATATGCAGAAAATACATACATACATGTATGTATGTGTGTGTGTGTGTGTAATGTACATACATGATATGGCATGAGATAAAATACCATAATCATTACAAAAGTTTCATAAACCTTAATCACCTTTTTTTTTTTTTCAAAAATTACTAAATATATATATATATGTACACATTTTTGCTACAACTTACATATCGCCTGCATATTGTAATTTAATTAGGGATAATTGGAGTTTCTGGAGAGGATTTAGACTAATCATTCTTTTCAACATCATTAACTAGTTGATCTTAAATGAAAAAAGGCATCTTCAATGCTGATGATTTTTTAACACTAAATTCAATAATCTGTACCAAAATTCTTCGTTTTTATAGCTGAAGATGATACACTGCCTAGTTATGTTATCAAGCTTTAATCTTTAATAAGATATGAATATAGGCTTTGCACTCTCAATTATTTGTAATAAATATATTTTCATATCCAAACTCTATTAACTACATCATCAGTTAATGGAGCTGGAAGAGAAAGATTAATAACATCATTTATATTTTGCATTAATTTTGCCCAAAAGTATATAGGTAACTTTATCTCAGAAAGAATGCATTTGATTCTCTTTACAATCGTTCTATTCCTTCTTTATTGCACACCATTATGCTAATGAGTTTTCAATAGAATTTTCTTATGTTTGATTCTATAGGTTCCACAATATCTCTTGAATAGATCTCCATTCTTACTGCTATTATTTGCCCTTACACATGTAAACAACCTCTTTGTCTGTCAATTTTATCATAGAAGTCCTTAAACATCTGAACTAGTTTTTACATTTCAAAACAAAAGTGCACGTGTTTCCATAATTATCAATGAAGTTCACAAAATAAAGTGCACCACAAATTGTTTTTGTTTCTGTAGTTCATAAATCAGTGTGGATGGGATCAATGACACTTGCCATTCTTGAAGGATAAAAACTATGAAAAGTTAATTCTATGTTCCTTTCCAGCAAATAAATAAAACAAAGTTTGAGACTTACTTACCAACTTAGATAAAAGTTTCTTTCAAATTATAGCCTTAAGTTCATTCTTGCTCATGTGGCCATGCCCTTTTATTCCACAACTCAATATCAAATTTGTTTTGTATTTACATTCATGTTTGATTTATTGAGCTTAGCTTGCACTATATAAAGAATGCTCACTTCTTTCCCTTTGGCAAACAATTTAAAGTTTTTGGTGAGCTTCTATTTACCTTCACCAAATAAAGTACTAAAAGTAGCATCATTGTACTTGCCAATATAGATCAAATTAGGAGAAAATATTTGGAATGTATTAACTTCTTGTACAACAAATTGCGTCTCACGCTACCCTTTAGGCAAATATCTTCTATGCCTGCAATCTTTGTTTGAAATTCCATCCTATAGCCATAATTACTACTAATGTAAGATGTAAAGAAATTTCCATGTGAAATAAAATGAAAGACTACACCTAAATCAATCATCCAATCACTAGTATGATACGTGAGATTTACGTTCTCATCATAGATATAGTGACCACAGCACCATCAACTCTAACCACATCACTCTATTTGTCATTCTTTTGTGTTTCCCCTCTTTTCTACTTTCAACACTCTTTCACATGCTATATACACGTATCATGCTTGTTTTTACTGCGAGAGTTTGTGCTTGGCTTTCTCTCTCTCTCTCTCTCTCTCTCTCTCTACACACACACACACATTCTTCCTTCTGACTTCTTCATTTTGTAGTTCATCCTTAATCATGTGTGAGGTGAATTTTAAATTTCATTCAAAGAGCAAATGCCTTAGTTTCTTTTTTTTTTTTCTTATTTGATTAATCCAAGGACAAAAATCTAACGCGACTCATTCGAAATATATTATTAAATGACACTTCTAGCGCCATTTCACTCGAGTAAAGTGATTTTGTCGTTTCTCAAATTCTTAATTGTTCACTCGAGTAAAGTGATTTATGCAAGCTTTAAATTTTAGCTATTATTATGATAATATACAATAAAAGGTCAGAGAGTGGCCGCGTTGTAGCCCCATACTCGTTATTGATATTTTGCATGTGTGGTCAGATTCAACAGCTGTAGGATACGGGATCTGGTTTTAAACGTGGAAGATTTGTTTTTGTTTCGAGGCAATTAAATGTCGCCTGTCGTCATCAATCCTTGATCTATCATTTTGTGAAAATGATTAAATTTTACAAATAAAAAAATCAATAGATTACATGTACTCTCTCAAATTTTGAATTCTAATATTATTTCAAATATTTTCAGAGTATGGATATTGAGTTCTCAAATTTGAATAAAACATACTCCAGTTGAAGTTTAAATTTTGAAATTAGCCTATGTCTTACTCCAGTTAGTTAGTTAAAAGGATAATTGCATGCACACCTTAAATATTTTTAATGTAAACAAATCTTAATTAACATACTTTCTGACAATTATTCCATAATTTATGTAAACACCTTTAATGACACGTGGTTTCACTTTTCTCTCTTTGATACTCGATGTACAACTAATTACATGTATATGTTTGCGACAAAAATTTTAACAAATAATATTTTGAGCAAGGGGCTTTTTTTTATCTTAATGGTTAATGGGCTGAATTTAGCTCTTTTCGGGAATTAAGTATCCTTATTTTTCTAATTTATTGAGTCTTTTCCTTTATTTTTTTTAACTAAATTTGAAAAGTCTATAATTTTTATTAACTCTTTCTTAAGAACAACCCTACCAAGTTCAGTGGCAGAGGAGTTAACTATTATTATTTTAATTATATCATTACTTATATAAAATATATTAATTTTTTAAAAAAAAAACATTAGACTCTCTCTCCAAATTTATTCATAAAAGTTTTAAATTAAAATATTATTGGTATTAAATACTTATGTATTTATATAATTTTATAGCAACTTAAATATCATGATGTTTTTACTTATATATTTATTTTGAACTATTATTATAATGATAAATTGCATAACTTAAGAAATTTAATATTCTAAAATAGCATGATTAATGTTTTTATATAATATCTATGATAAGAAATATTTTAAAAATTATTTTATTTTATTTTTATCTTTTTAAAGATATTTTATTATTTATTTAACATTTAATCTAAGGATACAAATGCATATTTGATATTATATTCAAATTTCAGATGAAAAATTAATAGGTCTTTCAAATCTAGATATTTAGCTCTATTAGTATTTCAAATTAATTCAAATATCAACAAAAAATTAGTGCTACCTAAAACAAGTTGGTTGACAATTATATACGTAAATTATGAAATTATATACATCTAATAGATAGTATCTCTTTCATCAAACAACGCCATTTTAAAAAATTTATTGAAAATTTTAACTTTTCATTCTTGATATAATCTATGAACAAACACATTATATCAAAATATCACTTCTTTCTTAATGCAATCAATTATAACATGATAATTGACAAATTAATCCATTCCTGATATAGCATCAAAATTATGAATATCTAAAGGAACTAAATCTATCTTTATATTACAACCACCTAGTCTAATGCAACATCCTAATGTTAGAATTTACTCAAGTTTCATACACATGTATACATGGTATGCATGCTTATATCATACTATATCATTATTAATAGATCATTTGATGATGCATGTAATATGCATATGTTATAAAATAGTCTACAAAATTAAAATTACACTATGATATCAAACTGACTAAATCCACCCTGAACCTTTTTTGGAGTTTGCAATGAATCTATAACACCTTTAAAAATATCAAATAAATATATGAATATTACAAAATATATGAATATTTATTGATTTTTGGTGAGGATTAAATTGTAAGAAATTTTAGATGAAATTGTATAATTTTTAAATATTTATTGTTCAAGTATCAGTTTAGAAAGGTTTAGGACCATTTTATAATTTTTAAAAAAATTTCTTATAAATACCCTAACATTCTCAATATTTTCATATCAACTCTACCTCTTTCTCTCTCTTTACTTTCCGACTAGCTTTCTGATGAACCCCTCATCAACCTTTAATCAGCACTATTTTTGAACCACACACTCTCCTCAATGTTATCATTCCGCCACTGTAAACTTCACCTTAATCTAACTTTCGATGGGCCAACAAATATCATTTAAAATTTAAAAAAAATTGTTAACTCAACTTTCTAACCAATCTTTACTTTTTATTGAAAAACTGAACATATCGATAAACTTGCCTAAATGATTAAAATAAGATAATCAAAAAGTTTGAACCTAAAAATCACTAAATTTTTGACAAAAAAGTCACTAAAGTTGCAATCTTTTAGTTAGATTTCTAACAAATGATGCATTGAATGAGAAACCAAACCAACTATTGGATTCAGTATAAGACTTGTAAGGATTCACTATCCAAATCACCAGATATTGAGTTGTTGTCATAGTTGATTGGCAAGTTGATTGGTCAACGGTCAATTTTTTATTAACCCTCCCATTTTAGGCTTCCCAAATAAGAGTGAACAACGATTTTAAGTAAAATCAAAATTCTCAAAAATCAAACTAAAAAAATCAATTACAAACAAAAATTAATTTTCTTAGAGTAAATTTCAATTCCAAATATTGAAGAATTGGAACTAAACCGAAGAAATAAAAAATTGATTTAATTTTAAAAATTAAAAATTATTTATTTACTTTATTTTATGTTTTGAAGATAAAATTAATATCAATTCATATTTAATAAATTATTCAATTAATGAAATAATAATATTTAAAATTTTTTATTAAAACTACAAAAAATTAATTTTAAATAAATATTTCAAATACAGACATAGCAGATAATATTAAAATTTATTGTTAAATTTGTACAAACATAACTTTTATATAAAATATTTTCATACGTAATTAAACAAATAACTAATATGTTTATTCATATAATAATTTAATAAAATCATGATTTATATATATTTATTAAAAATTATTGAATAAGTTAATAATTACCATAAATAAATATATGTTAGTATAATATTATTAAATATATAAATATATTGTCAAAAAATAAATTTATCTTTTTTATGATATGTAATATTAAGTCAAGTAATAATATAATATTTTTTATATAAATTATCTTATATCAATTTTTTTTATAAATTATTTCTATTATCTTTCAATCACTTAATTTTTTATTTATACATTTTATTATTTCTACAATTTAATACCAATAATTTAAATTTTTTAAGAATTTCTTTTTAAAATCAAAAATTATAAAATTGAGATAATTAATAAACAAGGTACTTTATTTTGAAACTAGAATTAAATTGGAATTGAATAAAACCAAAAAATAGGGTAGCTTATTAAATAGAATAGGTTTCGATTCCACATAGAACTAGAACTAAACTCGATTTTGTACATCTCTACTTCCGAATATCATTTTCGACCCTAAAGATATTCATTGAACTCTTTTCAACGAGAGAAATTTAATTGTGAGTTTAAAATTATTAAACGACTTTTTAAACCCAAACACATGTAAATTGAGGCGATCGAAGTAAGGATTCTATCACTTATTTAGTTATTGTTTTAAAATATAAATTGAATATGTTTATAATTATGATTATAATTTGAAATTGAATTTAAACTATTCAAAATCAATTATATATTTTTTAAATAATAAAATATTTAGGTGGCATGTCTTGTAGTTATAACGTACCGAATATGTATTGATTTAAATATTTTACTTGGGTATATCTGCATAGTATGAAAATATATAAAATGCACGATTTTAATAAATAGTTTTGGCATGAATTTTACTAATTTCTTGCTGCTATGCTATCCAAAGTTTAATTAAATATTTTATATTAATTATATATTGTTATAATTGTGATGGGCCTTAGGCCAGTGCACAATATTTTTTTTGTGTGTGTATATATATATATATTAAATATTTCTGTAGTTATAGTGTGTAACCTATAAAGAGTAAATTTTTAACTTTAGCATCTCAATGGATTTATTAAAATTGGGTATACATAATTTTTAAATTAACTATATAGACCTTTGAGTAAAACTAGATTAAATAAATAATGTTAATCCCTACTGAGTATCGTAGTTTTGCGCATTTCTTCTTTTTTCCCTCTAAAAATATTTTTAGTGTGCTGTGGATGTCAAAATATAAAAAGTATGTTTGGATATGAAGAGATAAAACAAGCGAGTTTTCAGTTACTAGTTAATTGGTTCGTTCCTATTGACTTGTATTTAAATTGCTAAATTATGATTATATAATGATGCATGATTTATAGACCATTAAAATTTTAATTATTTATTTTTAAAATAAAGTAGAAGTTTGTATATTCTTGTGAAATTTTATTGGATTTAGTTTTTTTATTATTATTTTTAAATATATTTCAAGACCTCGGGGTACTTTTTGACTTTTTGACTTTTAGACATTTGACATACTTAAATTAGAATTTTGATCTTTCAAACTTAACAGTCACTCACCTTAATTTTTGGACGTGATAGAATCTTACTAAAAACAAGTGCTTGCTTGCATTCATATACTTTTTTCATAATTTTTAGATTATAAAATTACATGAATAAACAATATAAATGGCCTTAGGCTTCCTTGATTATCACACATTGATTCTCAATGCATCATTACAACATGTATATAACATTTATATTACATATGCACACACATATACATCTATTTCATATTTATCTATAAACATGACAATTTCAAGGAATAACCCATATAGTATGCATTAAGTGGTCCCAATCTCATGTATCAAACTATACACTATAAGAATCTTGTGCAACCTGTGAAAGAAAGAAAAGGAACAATAAGAAAAAAATGAGCCTACTGCTTAATTAGTGAATTTAATTCATAATATAATATTTCTTTTGTAAGTAATTATGAAATTGTTTAAGCGTGTGCATAAATTAAATATCAATCACATTCTTAACATATTTCACAGTATAATTTATTTAATTCATATCAAACAATTACCCCATCTAGAAAAACATATCATACTTAGCGAAAAACCTTTGTCCAAGTGAAAAAATCAAATGTATATCTAACGACCTCATGTACTCATCAAAGTAGTCAATCAGATTCCGCGATCTTGTATTTTCACTATGGTTTTATAACTTTATAAAAATTATACTCAACAATTTTGTATTGTCGTCTAGACAATCATAATTATATTAAAAATATATCTGACAATGTCATATCTTCGTTTGGATAGTCATAATTATGTCTTGCAGTCTCGTATTCTTGACAGAGTTTCATAATTATATTATATCAAAAATATTCTCAACAACTATATATTCTTATCCAAATAGTCATAATTCTTATGGTTTCCATTGTCACTAGGGTCTTAAAGTTATACTCACATTATTTCACAAATAATTTATACATTAAATATATGACATGAACATCTAAAAATATTATTTGTTATAAGATAAGTTATGTATGTAAACCAATACAATCACATGAATTTCAAATATAATACAATTTACTATACTAAAATTTATAACTATTTGAAAGTATCCACACAAAACCCAATAATTGATCTTGGATAGTTTCAAAGTCTTTTTGTGTTTTTGGTCATCACACTCGCTCTTAAACACACGATATTCAAAATTTTATTGTTAAAATTAACTCATAATATGATATGTTTTGCAAATATAAAAATATAAATATTTTAATTTTATAATTATATTGCTCACTCAATTTTTAGACATATTTTTAGCTTTCCAAACATATTTCCTGTAATTTTTCTTTTGTCTACTAATAATTTTTCTTTTTCCTTCTTCTTGTGGTTTCTTTTTCTTTTCTTCCCTCTCTTGTTTGTTTTCTTTCTTTTCTCCCTCTTGTTCGATTATTGGCTTCTGATTTCTTCAATTTCAAGTGAATTTTTCATTGCAGCAAGTAGATGTTACAATATACACATTTTGAACAACTTAGGTGGATGAAGTATTAGCTGCCTACATCGTCTCTTTTGTTTCTAAAATACAGCACATGTACAATAAGGACGATCGCTTCTGGAAAAACGAGTAGAGTGATTTAGACGTAATAGGGTTATTAATGTGGCATTGAGTTATTGTTGTTTGTACTCTTACAATATTTATTAACAATTATGATATGATTTCAGGAATTTATTAAAGATTGAAGAATAAATTATTGGTGTAGAAGAACAGAGCAAGCCAACAACAAATCATACCACTGAGAAAAAATTTACTTGTTAATATTTATAAGGCAAAAAAGGGTTATCAACATCAATAATTTTAAAATAACTTGCTCTTAGTGAATCCCCTTGAAGACATTCTTGTTTTAAAGCTTCATTCTATCTAGTTCATTGAAGGCTTGGCAATGGTTGACAAATCACTTGAAGATCGAAGCCAATATGCTTTGTGGTCATTTCATTATTTCAAACAGTTAACCGATGGGCAATAAATTTTTGCCTTTTATTTTCAAGGGCAAGCGAAGGTATTATTTTCTAGAAACTCAATAGCCGTATGTTATTCATTGAAGTTTTAGGAAAAGTTTATGCAATTACCCCGTTTGAAAATAATACGAAAAAAAAATAAGGCTTTTACAATGGTGTAATCTTAATTGAGAAGTTATAAATGTCTTGTGCCACATCATCAAAAGTTGCGCTTCATTAATAATATTTTAAATAATGTAGCAATTAACTATCACATTTCATCACTACTGATACGTGTGTTTTGGACGATGAAATTGAAGCTGCAAGTAAAATCTTGCCCATGATGTCACGAACTTAGTCATTGGGGTGCGCATCCAATGTTAGGATTACATTTTAATTCTAAGCCAATGAGGGATTAAAGGTGTTGTGAGTGTAATATGCAATAAGGTGAGTGTGAGTTAACACACAATCAAGACTAGTTGGGCGTAAAAAGCAGCCAAAGATAAACTAATACAAGTTGGTGTGCGCAAAATTAAAGACATCATGTGTCAAAGCTAGTTATTGTGCGCGTGGGGTAGCGAACAATATTGGGGCATTAGACACCAATAAATTGAATATGCAACAAAAGAGAATTGTGCATGCACAAGTATATAATAGAGTCAAAATATATTACTTAATTTGAGATTTCAGAGACATTTTATAGTGAGAAATATGACAACGTAAAATTTAAAAATAAAGAATATAAAATTTTACCTACAATAATGCAAGTGAGAGAATACTACACAATTATATTGAATGGGTTTATTGAGAGTGGTGAGCTTGTATATATATATATATATTTTTTTTTTTTTTTTTTTTTTTGCGAGTAATAAAAAAGTTAAAGGTCAGTATTTTCGTAAATATTGTGTTGCTTTGCTATTTGTTGCTTTACTATGTTTATAGTGCGTCTGAAACTAGTTTTGAAGGTTTTATTTAGCAAAATTTGAGAGTATTGATTGAATGAAAATACTCAAATATTACAGTGTTGATTTAAATAAAAACCTTGTGATATACGATACTATAAATTATATATATTTGGGTTGAACAAATAACATTTAAAAATTGAATTAGAACATCGTTGTCGTTGTTGTCGTCGTCGTTGTTGATATTATTATCATCATTATTATTATTATTATCTTTTTGTGTTAATCATACGTACCAAAAACTATTGTAATTCTCTACAAAACACTCAAATATAAACTTAACTAAAATAAATTAATAAAATTTTCATTAAATGCCAAGATTTAAAATTAAAAAAATTTAATATTATCAATGAAAGATGTTTGTATCTACCTTATTCAATGAAGATAAATGTTTTGGACAACAAAATATTTATTAACGAAGCCGATCGACATCTAATTATAGAGAAAACGTTTTCTCTCTTAATTCTAAGGTAACTGTTAATCAAAAGTTGTTCTACTCGTCATAAATTTTCTCTTTATTAATGTAATTCTCTCACTTTCTAACAGTCTCTTACCAACCAAATACGTTATTCAATTGAAAATAATTCTCTCAATTCTCAGTTCTTTTTCATTTTCTAAGTAACCGACATAATTCTCTCTTTACAAATCCTCAATTCTCTCACCAACCAAGCATCTTCTTCCATTGAAGAAAATATTGTGATATGCTATCACAATTACATAAACTTCGTAATCAAACATCATAACGTTAATTTACCAAACGTTTTATTCAATAGAAGAAAACATTGCAATATGCTCACACAATTGCATAAAGCATCATAATTAAACATCACAACTTTAAATCACCAAACAACTTATTCAATTAAACATGTGATATGCTCACACAATTACGTAACTTCAAATTACTAAAACAATCAGAAAGCATTTAAAAATTCAACAAACACGTAGAGTAAGGATAAATCAATTGAAAGCATAGATGGAAAACCCACATATGTTATTTAATGATTATAATGCAGAGCCTCCTTGATGCATCTCTCGAGATTCTTATAAGATCCTCCTCCAAATTCTGTGGCAGCTTCTGCTTTCATTTTCCATTCCAGTGCCTTTTGCTTCATTTGCTTTCCTTTATCCCCATCCATCATTTCTTTGACAAGAACAGCAATTTCTTCACGCTTTACATTAGTATTGACTTCCATGCCCATGCCCCAAGTGGTGCACGAATATCTACAATTTGTTTGCTGCTCAGCAAAGAAAGGCCAACAAATAACAGGAACACCGCCGCATACACTTTCTAAAGTAGAATTCCAACCGCAATGTGTTAGAAAAACACCAATTGATCGGTGTGACAGTACTTTGTCTTGTGGACACCAATCTGCTATCATTCCTCTATCCTTGATATCTTCCATAAATTCTTCTGGTAAGATAGCGGAATCACCCATCAGTACATCAGGCCTAACAATCCATAAAAATTGGAGTTTACTATTTGCTAGACCCCATGCAAATTCTTTCAATTGTTGATCTGTCATCACAGCTATGCTGCCATAATTCACATAAACAACAGAATTTGGTTCCTTTTTCTCTAGCCAGTTGAGACATTCAGAATCTTCCTTCCACAAACTTGACCTAAACGACGTCAATTCGCTTTCAGGCAAGTGCTTGCAAAGCAATGGAAGTGGACCTATTGTATAAATGTTGGGGGATTTTGAAGCAACAACCTCCAATACTTCACTTTCGAACTCATCGAAGGTGTTAAATATGATTGCAGACGATTTCAAGCAGTTTTGCGATTCTACATTCAAGAAATCGAACATGATATCGTTAACATCAGTGACTCTCATAAAGTTCGGAAAGTCCTTCAATCGCATGTTGCGCATACCCGGGATCCAGTCAACAGGTGTATCAAGAGTGCCATCGGTAAGAAATTTTTCATCTGAAACACAGTGCACAGAAAGATTAACCTATAGTCTAGTGGCAAAGATTGTTCAATATAATGTCCTGACCATGCGATCGTCAATATTAAGAGGAGATCCAACTATTCCAGTAGGAAAACCAATATCCCTTTAGGCTTCTTCTTTTTTTCTTTTTATTTTTATTTTTTATTAAGCATAAGTTATACTTGTACATAGGTAGTAACTTGTCTAACAACTTACAGACTAAAATTATTATCACTGGATTTATAAAATTAATTTTTGTGCTTTGAAGGAGAAGAAGAAGAAGAGAGAGAATAGGGAAAAAAAAAATTATTTCTATGTATTTTATTTGTTACATTGTTCACAAAAAGCTAATTAAGTAATTTGCTTTATCAAAAAAGGCCATTGATAGTAAACTTAACGCTTAGAAGTGGAACTTAGGTCTACGTGGAAGATTGTCTGCAAATGAAAAGGGGCAAGTTAAAATTAACCCAATTAAAACTAAATAATACATACCTCTAAATGGAACAATCCCTCTTTTCACGAGTTCAGCATACCGCAAATATGCCATGAAGCCACAAGCCGAGGCCGTCCACAATTGTACATCCGGTATACCAAGCCTCCGAGCAGCCACAACACCAAATCCCATCACTCCATCCGAAACTACACAAGTAACTGGTGGCACATCCGCTGTTGACGTTAGCTTAGCTAGCAGCTCTAGAAATGGAGCCAAACAAGTTTTTCTTATGGATGCACATAACGCAGGAATGTCTTGCGTTGCATCACGATCAGAAGGCGGCAGCCCATCAGGAATGGTTTCAAATCGGAAATCCGGGAGACCTTTAAGAGATTCCGGCCCCTTGTTCCGGATAAATCGTTTGTGGTTGAACTCGGTGTTGACAAATGTTACATGGAAACCTCTTGAGTGCAAAAGTTTGGCGAGTTGCATCATTGGAGTAACATGGCCTTGTGCTGGATATGGAAGGCAAACTACGTGGGGTTTTGTTGCTCCGATTGAACCCATTTTCAGAATTGCAACGAAATTTTAATGCAGTGGACTAAGATTCAAGCCTTGCACTGCAGAACAGACGAGCAACCAGTCTGGAATTTATAGAGCGGAAAAAGATTTTGGAATTCTTGAATTAATTAATGGTATCTTTTCTATGGCCCAACAAGATCACCAATATATCAACTTGTTCATTAAAATAATAGGAAATAGGTGCCAACTCAACGGGTGTTCGGTAGTAAGATATATTTGGCATTTATGACACCAGTGCGTGTTTTGAAAGGACATTTGACTGTAAATAAATTTGCCGATGATTAACAGCAGTTCAGCAAACTAAGTCATCAAAAATAAATCTACAGAGTTAAACAGAAAAAATATTTCTTCTGTATATACCATGGGTATAAAAGTAATAAGGCTTTTGTAGATTGAACAATAACATGCAGTTAATTTGCTATGAAACATTGGTAAGTTAAAAATTCTTTTTAGTTCTTGTATTTATTTATACAGAAATAATATGATAAAAAAATATTTAAAATGCTCCATAAAAAGTTCAAGATTCAATGTCTAATTTTTCAAACAAAAGAAAGGTGCATAATCGTTATTGAAATATGTGATTGAGAATGGACTCCACGTGACATGAGGAACGCATCTCGGAGAAATTTAGTCAAAAAAGTAACGTGAACGTCATTTTGGCGATTTGTGACTGGTTGGATTACGACCTTTTAATGTTTTAAAGTGTTGCCGACATTTGACTGCAAAATAAATAATTTTAATTGTTCATAGAGGTAGCACTGCAACAAAATAGTACTTAGACCGTTTGTATTGCAAGTAGTAAATATAAATTTATCACATGCACTTTGCCTTCAATGTATTAAAAAAGTTTAAAAAATTATTATAATTTATAATTATAATAAGTCAATTGTTAATGAAAAAAAAACGAAGGATTACTACTATTAAAATATTAATCCTTGTTTCTCTTTTTATTCTTGTTTATGAGATTAATTAACACATGTGAATTAAGAAAATTAAAGAGGAAAATTTCATAAACATATAATTACCTAGGTTTTTGATGAAGAAATGCCGAAGAAGAACATATATGGGTATTTTCTTGTACAAAATCTCTTCTCTACACAAGCTTCAATAAATAAAATACAGAAAACCTAACTTGTTATGTTTTTGGGTACGAGAGCGCCTTTCCGTGGAACAAATAAAAACCCTAGGTTTTTCGTGAAGAAATGATAAAGAAATAAATGAGTATTTTCTTGAACAAGGCCTCTTCTCTGCAAAAGGTACTTCATGAATACTAAAGCCCGTACTTACTAGTTTTTTGGTTACAAGAATGCCCTTCCCTAGGACACATGAAACCCTAGGTTTTTGGTGAAGAAATGCCGAAGAAAGAAATGAGTATGTTCTTGCAAATGAGTATTTTCTTATGTTGTTAAAAGAAAAGAAATGTGTAGATGTTTAATAACACGGGAGCTAATAAATTGTTCCCCCTAATTACTAAATATCATATTTTTATCCAAACAATCAAAGATAATAACTACAGAATCATCTACCACATGTAATAACAAGTGATAAATGTGATATTATCAACTACATACATATGGAAATGGTAAATGTAAATTATTAACCACTTCTTAAAAATATAGGTTATTAAAAATCAAAGATATTAACTACTTGTGAAAGGAAGTTACAAACTATAAATTTTAACTACTTGTAAAGAATTACAGGTGATTAATAATAAAATTTGTAACAATTTGCAAATGAAAGTAGTATTTATATCAATTCTCGATCTATCAACAATTTACATAAATTATTATCTCTGAGTATTAATTTTAACCACACACGTGAATTAAGTGGTCACAAGCGAGTTGTTAATAACATGACTCATTGTAATGATAAATCATCCTACAGACAAGACCCATTTCTCTTTCAGATGGCACTTACGGCCCTGCACTTCCATAAATCTTTGAGAAGGATGAGAATTCTTTAATCATTGACGCTTGACGTCCCAATTGAAATTATATGATTTGATGGAAATTGAATGAAGGTTATTGAAAAGTGCAATTCGATAGTAATATGGTAATTCTTGTATTTGAGTGTGTCTAACTTCTTAGAAATTTTATTCAATATGTAACAACTGTAATATCTTTTGAAATGTAAGCTAAAGAGCTTGCGAAGTGACTTTTACTGTGGTTCGACTTCATCCATAATAATCATTTTTGAGGTCATAGTTTTTAAATATTATAAATATTTTAATGTGATGAATTCAAAAAAATACACACAATAAATTAAGACATCCAAATGAACTTAGAATTTAGCTATTTCTTTTATTGATGCATGTCAAAACTATTTTATTCTTTCATTAAAAATATTTTATTCTAACTTTAAAATAATTTAATATAATATTCTCTTAAATAATTTAAGTCTATATCATTATTTCCATTAGTATAGTCAAAATCAGAGGTTTTTTTTCATTTTTTATTACTTGGCCTTCGTCAAGATTAAGTTTAATATCGAATATATTTGCATTACGAATAATAGATTAACTTAATCAAAATACTTGATAAGGTTGCCCTCGTTGTGAACATTTATTTTAGAGGTAAAGGTTAAGTTTCACAAAAGATATAATTAGAAAGAGTTATTATAATAAAAGTTGTTAACTTATAAATCTATGAGTTGCAGAGGATGTGATTGGTAACAAGTACCTACCTAATTGAATTGAAATAGAATGATAACCATCATAGTCATTTTATTTAAACAAGGGATCCTTGCACACAATTTCATTATTAAGAGGATTGACAAAATTCTAATAAAATAGTGGGTCTAACTATTAGATTAAAAGTCAAAATATATTGTGGTAATATAAGTGAAATTATTCTAACAAAAAATTCTTTATTTTTAACATAGGTTTCCAAACAAAACATGAGTAGTAATATATCTCTCTGATGCATACTTAATACTAATAAATTGGCTAAACCTAACTTTACAGAGTGGTATCACAACTTAAGGATTGCTTTTAGGCAAACGAAGAAGATATATGTCTTGAAACAAATTATTTTGCCCTAAACTATCGAAAATGAATGCAAGAATAATATAATGCTTGGGTGAAGCATCATGATTACGACTAAGCAGCATGTGTAACTTTGCGTTCTATGTCATTATGATTACAAAAACATCATGAGTTTATGGATACTAAAGCAATTATAATGCATTGCAATGAGTTATTTGATGCATATGCTTGCACCAAAAGATACTAGATATCTAAGCTTACTTTTCGATCCACGATGAAAGATTGCTCTTTAGTGAATGACCATATGTGGAAATTGATTAACTATGTTAAAAAATTAGTTGATCTTAGTTTCATCATGGACTATGATTTATATATTTATCTTGTATTGCAATCACTGCCAGAGCCTTATTCCTAAGTCAAATTTTCTTTTTCTTTTTGGGTATTTTTTTCTTTGTTTGGTTTTCTCTTTTTAATCTATTAATGTAACACCTTAAACAACCACTAGAAAAAAAAAATAAATTAAAATAAATAAAGATCCAAAACTATTGTGCTAATTTATTATAAAGATTAACTTCTCTATTATTTGATGATTAGTTGATGAAAAAGTTTTAGGAAGGAGGGTCCTATCACGTCACGCTGATATAGTAGGATTATTTTACTTAAATTTTTTTTTTAATTGATTGTGGTACAGTAATTTGTTAAATTTATTTTATTAAATAATAAATGAACTTCCCAAATCAAACAAAAAAGTTTGTATAAAAATATGTCCTGGTAATACCTCTATCGTACTTCACTCAAATTCAATTTTTAAAAAGTTAAAAGTTTTAAAATGATTTTATTTTAGTGATTATTTATGTAATTGATTAACTCTAAAAATTTTTTACCAAGTTAATCAATTTCATCAATTTTAAATAAATTTATCTCCATATAATTCACTTACTTTTAAAATAATATTAAATAATAAATAAACACAAATAAATATTAATTATTTGGTTAAAGATATTGTAGTTTAGTGAAAAGTATATTTTTTGTCATCTATGGGACTTGAAGTAGATTTCTAGCATTCATATTTTCAGTTTATCTATTTATTTTTGACATACAATGTTAATATATTATTTACGAATTACTTTTTTAAATATAAATAATGAAATTACAAAAAAAAAATGAAAAATATGTATAAACATTCCCGCTTGAGAAACTATTCTTTATTAATTAATACATTTTTTATTAATTACATTTTTAAATATATACAATAAAATTAAAAAATTAAAAAAATATAAATTATAAATATTTATGTTTGGGAAACTTTCTTGAGCAAGGAGGAATTTCCCTTTTAGGACGAGCTTTTCAAGCAGGAATATTTCCTCGCTCATGATCAAGTTCTTGAATAGGAAAGTAGGAATGTTAATATATATATTTTTTAAAAAATAATATTTAAATTAAAAACTATTAAAATTAGTTTGTAATTTATTCGCTCAATTTTTCAATTTTTTTAACATATTTTTATTGTAAATTATATATAATTTTATGTAAATTTTATTGTAAATAAATTTAATTTCAATATGTATAGATAAAAAAAAGTTGTTGTTGAGTAATATATTAACATGAGATTCTAAACTAGCCACATTTATAATTTGTTTTATCAAATTAATTACATTGATAATTTGTTAACTAAACAATTTAAAAATACTCTAAAATTGAACAAAGATTACCTTATATATCGAATATATTTTAACAAAAATAAATTTCAATAATTTATGGGTCTATTTTCAGTCACCCAAATGGAGCGACTCAAAGTGAACTTTTGATCATACTAAATGAAATGATAGATTGGATCCAACTTTTAAATTTTTGAATAAATTCTAATACTTACAAAATAAGGGGATAATAATAAATTATTTAAAGTTTTGTACACTGGTGCAATAGTTTTATTTTTCACACACTTTAATTAGGAATTGATATGCATGATTTTAACATTTTTAATTATTATTTATTTATTGCAAAGGTTTCAGTGTCCATTAAACATTTTCAATTTTGGGGCCATTAGAAATTTTCTAATCATACTTCCGGTCACAAAATTTGGCCGCACTTGAGACAGAAACTCAATTTTAAAATTACAAAAATAAATCTAACCAATGAGTATGAATATGCAAGACTTTGAAATGTTTTATTATTTTTCATTAATTTCCAACGTTTGGCACATTAAATATTTTTAAATTATTAGAAATTTTCTTTCATACTTTTGGCCACAAAGCTTAAACTGCAAGTGAGAAAAAACTCAACTTCCAAAATTTTAAATGGACCCTTAAATGTTTTTAAATAACAAATAATTATACAATAATTCAATATTTTACATATTGATACTCAAACAAGCTAAACCAATGGGTATGAATAAGCAAGACTTTGAATTATTTTGTTATTGTTTGTTAATTTTAAATGTGCAGGGCCCAACATAATATAAATAAACTTTGTTAAATTTTTTAGAGTGTAGTGCATTTCTGTCCAAATTCAATTTTTTTTATTTTTTTTGGTTTATTTAGTAAATAAATTATGAAAATATCTATTTTAGTAAATTAATTAATAAATTTAGTTAGTTTGGACAATGTTCATATTAACATTGATGATTTAAATTAAATAAATAGATAAAATGAAAACTATGAATGTTGAGAATTAAATTCAAGTCTCATGGATGAAGTACAATATACATACCATTGAGTTACAATACTTTTTGTTAAATAAGTTGATATTTATTTGTATTTATCCATTATTTAATATTATTTTAAGACTAAGAGGTATGTGGAAAAAATATGTGTAAAATTGATAAATTAATTAATTTGGTAAGAATTTTTAAAAATTATTTATTTATGTAAATGAATTTTACAATAAGGTCATTTTAAACATTTTTCCTTTAAAAGGTTTAGAAATGGAAGAACGATTTATAGAAACACATGCAACAATTAAAAATATGAACTATGCATGCATTTCAGTAAATATTTAGTGTGCAAATGTTACATATATCATATACATGTATAAAATCAACCAAAAAATGAGTTTTTCACCGTATTTAGGTTGTAGAGTGATGAAGAACACCTCCAAAAGTATAAAGATCCAACAATTTACACAATTGAGGGAAAATATTCAATGTAACCTAAGGAAAGAAAAAAGAAATATGGGGTTTCCTATATTTATCTTATGAATTTGATAAGTTATACTTTTATATACTAATTCCTCTATGTAAATTCACAAAATTAACTTTTAGTTAAGTAAATAAAATAATGTGAATTAAGGGCAAAATGATAATTATTCAATAATTATCAATTATTGCAGTTAGGTCCTCATTCTTACACAAAATTATATTTATTTAACTATTAAGTAAATAGTTAAGTACATATTTAAGGATTTATACATAATTTTTCATAATTATTGCAACTTTACATTTAAATCTATTAATAATTTATAGTATCAAATATGGTATGTAACTTATATTAAATTACATGACAATATAAAGTTATGAAAATTCTTCAAATATCATTAAAGAATTATCAAAACATACAACGATTGTATGTATTTATTTATGCCAAAGATGTTAATCTTCTTACCAATAATATTTCCTCTCTCTCATATATTTTTCACTATTTTAGTTATTGATGTGATCATATAAGTTTACTGTGAAATAGTCGTAAATTCACACCAAACTTTTTGGTGTTTGAACTATTTAAAAATTTAACGACTATGATTAGCATCTAATAATTTGCTATAACTCCTAAACCACAATGAAATAGTATTTTATTAAATCCATCTTAATTGTACATATTATGTAGATAAAATTTTTTCGTTGTCCAATCCTAATCAATTTAGAACTCATAGTATGTCAAAATCATATACCGATATAAATACGAACCATCAATCAATATATACTGAATTTGTTATTACGAACTTTTCATATAACATTTAATTGCTCTGACCAGAAATTTAATGTTTCAGTCAATTATTGATGTTTGTTAGAAACTTGAGTCTGAATTGAATTAATAAAAACTTCGATCCCATCTATATCGAGCCAATGAATCCCATTTTAACCATCATTCGTTTACAAATATAAACAATATATAACTAAATTGGTTTTATCATACAAAATATAATTAATTCCATACTTATACATCATATGAACTATGTGTATTCACATCACATTTGTCAATATTATCTCAGGTCAAAAAATAATATCACATACTAGTATAATTATAAGATAAATTATTGACCACATATATTGCTATATAATTTATTATTGTATGATCATATTTGAAAAAATAATTTTTAACTATTTAATTCATACTAATATCCTAATAATGTGACTTTTACATTACGTATACTAATATTATCATATGATATTCACTGGAGATATTTAGTTTATCTATTATGTGATATCGTTGTCCATTCAATATCACTTCTTTAAAATGGTTTTAATAATCTTATTTAACAACTAAATAAATTATTTGAATAATTTATAAATATACTTTATTTATATGCATGGTTACATAAAGAAATAATTTATATTTGTGAAAAAGTAACTCTTTCTTTCATTAATAAATAATGTACATATATAAAATAAAATATTCCTAAAATTGATAATATGAATGATTTTTAAAGTATATCATAACAAAATAGTTATACTGTTAAAGGTTTAAAATTGAACTTATACATGTAAAGGTAAAATATATTTTTTGTATTTCAAAATTTCTGTTCATTGACAACTAGAAGACAAAACAATAATAATAAAAGAATTTTTTACAATAAAAAATATCTTTTCAAAATTGAAATCAAATGCACACTTATTTTGTTGTAATAATGACGAGTATAGATTTTTTAGTTTCAATGTTTGGTGAATTACATGAGTCATATGAAATTTGTCTAAGTTGCTGTTATATATTTTTGAAAAATTTTTCAAATTGACCTTATTTGTAAGGGTGCTTATATTTGTAGCCAACCTTAATTCAATCTTACAATATTTTGCTATTCCAATTTTGCACCCATAACCAGTCAATAAAAATTAATTTTCTCATTTTCTCCTTATTTTTACTTTAAACATTTTCGTACTGTCACTTTCAAAAACACACACTCTCTCTCGTTAAGTTCATTCTCAAATCTATATTCAAAGACAGTCCAAAGAAAATAGTGGTTAGTGAATTAATTTTATCAATGCAAAGAAAATTTAAATATATTTGTTTATAGGGCATTTTAGATACGTTATTATTGAGTTAATTGACTGAATAACTAGGAAAAAAATAATTTGGTGTAAAGCCGTTGTTATTGGTAATAGATCTAGATCTTTTTTTGTGGATAATGTAGAGTTAAGACAAGTATGTTAAGCTGATGTGGCAACGAAGAAGAGGACAAACAAAGATGGTTGTTGGTTTTGAGAGAGAATCCAAGAGGAAGAAGAGTGTAGCGTCAGGTCAAGGAACATGGTTCTATAATCATGGAGGTTCTGCGATTATGTCGGTGGCTTGAATTTGCGATTGGGGAGTCATGATCGGGGGCTTGGTTCTTCAATCGAGGAGCTATGATCGCAATCTTGGGTCTGCAGCTGGAGCGCCATGAGCGGAGACTTGGGTTTGCGAGCGGGACCGTGATGGCAAGCATGGGTTTGTGACTATAATAATAATAATTTATTTAATAATTAAATAATATTTAATTAAATAATAATGTAATACTATAATATTAATTAAATAATAAATATATTATTAAATAATTAATTAAAAATTAATATTTATTATCTTAGATAATTAACAATATTAATAATAAATTATTAACTAATTACACACTATCGAATAAATTATTTATAAATTTAATTATAACATAAATGATTAATAAATATTAAAATATTAAATAAATATTAATAGACATATAGTAATTAAATAGTAATGTTAATTGAATATATAAATTATTAAATAGAAATTATTAAAAATTATTGATATTATAAAATTATTATTTATTATTAATTAAATAAAAATCAACAAAAAGCTATAAGTGGCAATGAAAAAAATGCAAAAAAAAAAATAATAAATAAAAGTTAGGATAAAAAATTGATTGACAATTTATTTTTTATAAAGGAATGATCTCAACTACTAAGACAGTGTGAAATTTAAGAATATTAATGCAACAGTTAATGCACTTAAAATAATTAAGTATTATTAATTAATTGCACATATAATGCACTTAAAATAATTAAGTATTATTAATTAATTGCACATATATATATATTAATTATCTAATGATGAATTAATTAAATAATAATCTTACATATTAAAATGTGGCAGTATTTTTAAAATAAAGTTAACTAATAATTAATTATTAATTAATTGCATACACACTAAAATATATTAATTATTTAATAATAAATTAATTAAATAATAATTTTACATATTGATTAAAAATTAAATGCTATAGTTAATGTGTTTTTAAAATAAAGTCAACTAATAATTAATTATTAATTAATTGGACATGCTAATACATATTAATTATCTAATAATAAATTAATTAAATAATAATCTTACATATTAATTAAAATAAATGCAACATTTAATGAATTTTTAAAATAAAGTTATTTAATAATTAATTAATAATTAATGTCGTACACATATTCAATGACATTAAATAACAATCAAATAATAACTAATAATAAATAATTATAATTAATTACTTACTCCTAGCAAAAAATTAATATTTGTTTATTACTTTACCTATTTAAGTTTCAATTATTATTAATTATAATACTAAATTAAATTTTAATTTATATATATTATCTAATATTTGTTAATTTAATTAATATAAAGTAACAAGTTTATATAATAATTATAATTTGTTATCATTCAAAGTTGAGTTATAAATCACATTTGAGAGTGGTAGATCAGATCAGGTGAAAAGTTGACACCAATCAAAATAAATATATATTGATAGACTTGCTTTAGACATTTTTTGGGAATTAAAGTATTGCATCATCATAACCTTCTCATCCATTATATATTGCTACATAAGATCTATATAGATGCTGGCAATAATGAGATATGGTTTTCTGTAGGTAGGCATATATTCATTTTTTTAGTATAAAGTTTAGATTGATCATTAGTCTAGATTATGATCATTTTTTGACTATTAATATACCTAATAATACTCATTTACGGGACACATTCTGTGGTGGTCTAGTGGCCATTACTTTAAATGATATAGATACGATATATGACAGGGTTTAATTTCTATCTGATATTTGATTTAGATGCAATGCAGTTATCTTTTCTATACTTGTTCGAGAGAGTATTATATGGTAGAGTTAGAAGGCACCATGTAGATCACTGGTTATTTAATATGTTTTAAAATTTATAGTTATTTAATCGTTATCCATAAGACTCTACGGTATTTTAGCTTACTTTTTATTCTCTGCGATGAACAACCAACGTAATTGAATAAATACGAGAAAGATTAACATACATTAGATGCGGTTGGCAAAAAATTTAAAGAAAAGTATAGCCTACTTAGTTTTCTAATTTCAATTTAAGTGTTTATTTTAAACTATTATAAATTATTAAAGCTGTAAGTCAATAGTTAAAGTATACAATCTTGTTTATTTTTCTATATGTAAGTTTATTTATTTTTCGTCTATATAACCTTGTTTATTTTTCTTTGGCGTTTTAAGTATAAATATATGAATTTGTGTGAACTTGCAAAATAAAGTTGCAAAGAAAATCAACAAGAAGACCTCACAGATTTTACAATGAAAAACTTCGAAGAATCCTATTCATAAGAAATTCATATATACATACATCTTTTCACCATCTATGATAAGTTACTATTAAGTACTATTAATCTATACAAAAAATCTAACTATTATTACACAAACTCTTATCCCAATGTAACAACAATTATTATACAATTGTCTAATGTTCTTCCTAAGTTAGAGATAAAATTCATTGAGATTAACAAATCATATATCGGTCAATTATTTGATATTAGTCAACCTAAATGCAACTATAATGGTTGTTTATTCTTGGAGGCAAGCGCATTAAAGCCAACACAAATATATTTATCTATCAATGAATTTGTAATATTTTAATTAATTTGTAGTGCAAATTGGGTCATACTAATATATAATGGTTATGGACAATAAGTCACATAATCATCCTGTCATCGTTCTCTCACACCACTATCCCGTTATTTTCTCGTTCCATCCTATTATTCTTTTACACCACCCCCTCAATATTCTTTTGCTTAATCACCCCATTATTTTCTTGCTTCATTGCCTTACTATTCCATCACTTTTTTACCTTATCATTCTTCTGTACCATCTCTTTATTATTCCTTCCAATCTCTACCTTATTATTCTCTCCACCCTTCACCCTATTATTTCTCTTAAGCAACATCATCATCAAATAATATGTCGTTCAATGAGTTTTAAGTTGATATGATAGTCTGATTCGATACTTTAGCTATAGATGTCCAGCAAATAGGACAAGATTTTATGTTTGATCTTTATAATTTATGATGTGAGTATATACATGATCTTTATGATTTATGACAGGAGTATATGCATGATATTTGTGATTTACGATAGGAGTATATGTATGATATCTATGATTTACGATAGGATATTCACCAAGTAGAGCAAAAGATTGACAATATTGGTGCAGATAATTTTTATAGACAAAAATAGATAGGTAGCAGTTCATCTCCGACGTCATTTGTTCAAGTAGTAATATTTTAATTGATATTTTGTATTAGTGGTTGAATGAATTTATGGTTGTGATGAAGTTGTATTAGTTTGCTTATGTTAAATATCAGTTATATAGTTGAGTTGTTCTTGGTGAAATGTGTAATTAAAGCAATAATTTTGTCCATATTTTTTTAATTACATAAGTTACTAACTTTATTTAATATTTGTATAATTTGAAAATATGCAAGAAGAAGTCGATATTGCTATTGATCTACCTGTCCATCATATGCCTTTGCTAGTTAGTCACAAAAGTCAGTACAACCGTGTATACAAGAATGGTCTTTATCACAAAAGCCTTTATACTGATCTTTTTAGGAAACATCATCTAATGCAATCTAATTTGCCTTTACTAGTATATCCGACCAACTTATTTATTAATCCTTTGACCTTTTATCTAGCTAAATTGTTTGAAGAATACTTTTATATGGTTGCAAATACTAGATGTTTGTATAGAGACATATTTAATGACTTTGACATCGAGTTGGCTTCGTGATATATCTAATCTAAACTAACAATTGGAGAATATGGTTAACAAATATATTTACTCCCTATTGTACAAATATAATAATAATTATATTTATATAGTGAAAAAATTAATTAATGACATTTATTTGGTTGCTCACTGGTAAAAGTATTATGAGTATACAATCATATAAAATTGGATAATTACCTCCTCACATCTATAGCTATGTGCTGCAAAATCTATGTCATAATTATTATATTATAATATAAGTAACTTATGTATTATTTTATTTATGTTTTACAGACTCAATTATTTAATATGTGGATGAGATACGTGATATAAGTTTGTAGGTAGGTTCTTTTCTCCTCGGGATTGATATAAATTAATATGTTAAAGTAGATACTGGGGGCATGTGAAGGCCATAAAGTGCATACGATGACGTATTCATTCTTACATTGATCTAAAATGATTATTGGATTGCATGTTATGTGGGCTTTCATTGATGACAAGTTTCATTTTATGACTCAATACTTTTAGGCCATTCTAAAAGAGAGATGAAAAAGGCATTGGAGCCTTTATGCAAGTTATTATCTTATATCATGCGCCAGTGTGGGGTTTATAGGAACATGCTAGACTGGCCTAATTATATAACACCCTTCGGGGTGTTAGTTGACGAGTGACTTACCTCAACAAAAAGTAGATAGTGTCGATTATGACATTTTCATATATAAGTTCATTAAGTACATTAGTTTAAATTGTTCATTCAATCTTGAAGTGACTATGGATATTTTTTTCGTAATTAAAATAGCACTTGAAATGTACTTAGTACGATTGCTTTAACATAGACTGAATTATTTTATAATTTTACTAGTTCTTAATAATATATTTGTTTACAACTATCTAATGAACTTCATAGCAATAAATAGCGAGACCAAAAATTAATAACAATTATGTACTATATATGAATAGCCATATATTATATTGTAAAATAATAACATTCTTTATTTTATGGGTGTACTTTTAACTTTGAAAAACTAATAAAAATAATAATAATTAAACTTTTGTTGATAATTAGATATTAATAATTAGATATAATAATGAATATTACCCACTCACATCATAGATATAAATATTAGCTAATTATAACTTAAATTATGGTATATCATTTTAAATATTAATTATATAGTTACTTAAGTTATAACAATATTTACAATCATCAAATATATGTAATAATAAAAACAATAACAACTAAGAAAAATTCTACTAATTTGCATAAAATTTGAAATTAAAATCATAAAATAGTACGTTATTTCATAAAACACATAGAATTAAAATGTTACATGTATAATAACAACACATCAAAATTATAGTACATTAGATTACATGTTGCATGATTGTGCCTATATTGTTTATAATGTAAATATTTTCAAATTACAACCTTTTTTCCTATAGAGGAGATGTGTTAGTTTCTCGACTAACTGATTGAAACATGACTTATTAGTAAGAGTACGGTGATGTAACAAACCTCATCCGAAATGATCCAGAGAGTTAGGTCTCTAATTGGATAAATCTCTTTTGTATATGCTGTTACAAATGTACCATTGTGATAGTACTTTGAACAAAACTCTTCATACTGCCTTTACACATATCTAATAACCGCAAGTGCATAATCCACAAGTACATAAGCACATGACAATTGTTGTAGATCAAATAGACAATATTTGCACAATTTTTTATGAAGATCTACAATAATAACCTCTCCCTTTCTTTTAACTTTGAATTCAAAGCGAGATAAAAGATGATAAAGTAAAAGAGGACTACTCTATTGCATGAACTTTAACTGTTACTGCGTCAGTTAAGGCATTTTTAATACCCTTTATTGCCTCTTCTCTTTTCTTATAAAACCAAAGTTGTAACACTAATTTTATCCAATCAACCAAAGCCACAATAGGTAGACAACATGTATTCTTCCAATAATGTGTTCAAACTCTATAATATTAGTGGTTATTATATTACATTGAAGCACAAGAAAATAACATTTGTCCCACCAGTGAAACCTAAACTCATGTTGTAAATAAATGGCTACCTTTGGATATACTAAGCTCAACTTCTTCATATATTTTTTAAATTTACTAAACACGTATTTCTTTGTAATAAGATAATAACCAATAATAAAAATATTTTTCTTACGGCCTTTTATCTTGTATCTTGTTTTCAAACTTTCTTCAATATAAAATGCACAAAAATCATGGTATAAATCCAGAAATGTTGTCTTTATCTCTTTCAATTTATTATTATGTTGATTAGATATAAACACTAAATCTAACACATCCTTGAGTGCATCTTATAACTTAAATAAGAATCATTCCTATGATACATTATTTTTGGAATCCGCATCTCTAAATGCCATATAATAAATTTGATTATTTTCATCTAATGCAGCTATTTCAAACTTGGCCCTCTTATATGTACCTTTCAAGAAAGTGACATCAATTATAATCATTGGTTATATTGATGAGAAAAAATAATGGATAGACTGATCAAGGGCCATGAAGAAATATAAGAAATGGTCGTTCTTATCTATTTTATATGCGTATATGTTTTAATCTCTTAAAAGATGAAAAAATTATGGAACTAGTTAAAAAGATTTAGTTGGTTCCCCGCACGCCAATTTACGAGTTATTTCTTTGGCTAATTGTGCCTTACAATAGGATACACGCATTTACATGTCATTTATGATGTTTATTGAAGTATAAATCCTACTGAAATATTGAAATTTAACAATAATATATTCATCGATAAGCCTACTATTTGCTTAACAATATCCCAATTGGAGCAAATCATTTCAACAAGTATGAAGTGTTTCCATACATTTAACTTACTAGTATTGTCTATTTTTATCTGCATTTATTGCTCAAACTTGCCATTTATATTCATCAATCACGCATTTTGCTTTAAATTGATTTGATATAAATCTATAAACCTTGAACTGGAAATGATTCTACTAGGATATGCTTTATAAGCTATTCGTGTTATTAGTTTCAAAAATATTTTATCTTGTATATACATTATATATATATTAGTAAAAGAAAGAATTCCTTATTTACAGATATAGGCTATTTCTTTTATCTAGTTATATATATAAATAAAGTATATTTATAAATTGTCCTAATAATTTATTTAATCATTAAATAAAATTATTAAATAGTTCTCTACAAAAGTGATATTAAATGGGCAATGATATTACATGGTAAGTATATTGAATATTTTTAATAAATATTATAAGATAATATTAGTGTAGATAACGTGACAGTCACATTATTAAGACATTAGTATGAATATAATAGATAGAAAACTATATTTTCAAATATGATCGCACATAACGATAAATCACATAGTATTGCATGTAGTCAATAATTTATCATATAATTGTATTAGCGTGCAATATTATTATTTGACCTAAAACATTATAATCGAATATGATGTAAAAATATACGTGATTCATATGGTATATAAGTATGAAATTAATTACGTGTTGTATGATAAAATCAGTTTAGTCATGTATTATTTAGATTTAAAAATGAATGATGGTAAAAATAAGAATCTATTGGCTTGATATATAGGATCGGAGTTACTACTAACTCGATCCAGATTCAAGTTTCTTAACAAGTATCGATAAATAACTAAAATAGTAAATCTCTAGTTAGACCAATTAAATGTCACACGAAAGAGTTCGTAATAGTGAGCTCGACTCATACTAATTGATGATTTATATTTATATCGATATAAGGTTTTAATATACTATAAACTTTTACTTGATTAAGATTCATCAAAGATTTAATCTATACGATATATACAATTGAAATGAGATTTGATATAATAGGACTTTATTGTAATTTAAAGACTATAGTATATTATTAGATATTAACTATAATCGATAAATTTTTAAATAGTTTAAAACCTAAAAAGTTTGAAATAAATTCACAGTTATTCTACACTAAATTTACATAGTCACACTAATAATTAAAAATAGTGAGAAGTATTTGGGAGAAAAAATATTATTAGTCTCGAAACTAGCACCTTTTAAATAATATTTAGACCAAAATAAAAATATATAAATGTTATATATATTTATGAATTATTTAAGATATTTAAAGAATTTTTCTTAAATTTACATTAAAATATAATTTAATATAAATTACATTGTCAAATTGATAATATAGATTATCTAAAGACTTATATGCAAATATGTAATTATTGACTAAACATACTTAAACCCATGAATATATACTTAATTATATTAGGTTAAAAGTTAATCAAATGTCTTGCAATTAAGTATATGAACTTAAATGTATAAAATAGAATTCATTGATTAATTACTATTATGTTCATGATAGATATTCACTTTTTTAATTAAAAGTAAGGGCAAATGTGAAAAGTATAAATATACTTAAATTTGTATATGGGCAACTTTACCAATTTTGTTTGATTTTGGAAATTAAAAACAAAACTCTCCCAAGTGTGATCAGCCAAGCTTCTCTTTATGCTTATGGTGGTGTTGATTGTTAGTTCTTCACGTAATTGAAAAAATTGTCATCATCCTTCATCATGTAAATAAACAAAAACTTATCCATATTGTCATTTTATGCATATAAATTATATATATATGGTTGGTATTCCATGTATTTATAGAAATGCATTAATGAAATTTAAATTACAGTTAATGCAACTTATGTGATATTTCAATCCTTTAAATTCTTCAACATCACTCTATTCAATACATCTCATAACTCTTTTTTTGTACTAAAAATTTGACTAACACATATATTTATAGAGTTTGAATTAGATAATTTGGCACCCGAGAAAATAATGAAATCATAAGTAGGGTCTTTATTATATTGACATAGACTCGATACTTTATAAGAATATTACATTGGAGTTATGTGTTCATCATATGCAAACTAGTTGCTTTCCCCCCAAAAAATAAAAGGTTGTGAGAAGACTTGTGAATTGTTATTTTGTAAATGAGGTATGCAAGATAGTCTACAATCAGCAATAATGATTTGTTTTTTGGTGATGTACAATGAATTAGACTTTCTTGTTTGAGTAACTATAATAATATTAATAAATGTAAATAGATTAGAGTTATTTATAATATCTACATAGTAAAGAAACCTAGTACTAAGATTTCTTATATTCATTCTAATATTAATATTGAAAAGTGTTGGATCAATACGAGTGCGATTATATATTATATCTACCAATTATTGATAATAAAAGTTCTTTAGTATAGCCAAAAGTTGAGTTCTTTTATCAATGTATTGCTTAGAGCCAATATTTGATACCCATAAATTGCCATGATGAATATAAACCATTATAAACACAATTATATTTACGTAAAAAGAAAAAAATTAAATTAATTGATTAATTTACACATTTAATAATAAATTCATAAATAAAAAATTTTATAAAATATTAACAAATGAAATAAGTATGTATATTAAATAGTCCATAAATATTTATGTATGTTAATATTGTATAATAGCATATATAAATATTAAATATTTTATAAAATATTAATAATATATATAATAATTATTTAATAACAAATACAAAAATATTTAATAAATAATTATTTGATAACAAATATAAAAATATTTAATAAATAATAAATGAATAAATAAAATAGACTATGAAATATAAATAATTGATTCTAAATATTAAACAAGTTATTAATTACATAATTTATTTTAATTAATATTATTCATCAACTAAATATTAAAAAGTTATTAATTATTAATTAATATTTTAATTATCAATCATATTACTATTAGTTAATTACTTTAATATGATAATCGAATCCTAATATAAAAGGGATAATATATTAATATATTACTAATTAATTATTTAATAATTATTGCATTATCAATGATTATCATTACTTTATTAATCTTTAAATAATTTTAATTATTATATTATATAATCATTACATTAATTATCATTGAAAAGGTGTTGCATTTAATATGTTTTGTATTATTAAATTCTAAAAATTATTGATTTTCGTCATTGCAATTATTAATTTCTATGATCTTTTATTTTTGCAATCATTTTTTTTGCGGTCCTTTGTTTATGCAATCTTCTTAATTTCTATGATTTTTTATTTTTGCATCCTTAAATTTTATGATCCTCATTTATTTTCACAACCATTTATTACCTGTTGTGATCCTCCATTTATTTTTTGATCATTTACTATTGCAATTTCCCTTTATTTTTGTGATCTTTTATCAATTATATTGATTATTTAATTAATAAATTGTCAAATTTATACAATTAAATAATTATTATTAATTAGTTATGGATTTAAATATTATCATTTTAATTAATTATAAATTATTAAATAATTATTTATAATTAATACTTAATTAATATTTTCTTAATTATATAAAATAATAAATATTAATTGTAATTAATATTAAATTTTAATTATTTAATAATAAATATTAAATATTAAATAAATCTATAATAATGGTTACTATGTAAGTTTAAAATGTAATCAATATTGCAATTGCATGTTCTAATTCATATGATAAATATTAATAATTATTTTAAAATATAATTTAATTAATTTAATTTTTAATTTTATAGCTGAAAACTAAGATCGCAAATTTTAGAGCATTTAATGCATGACATGTAATTTTAGATCAAATTAATTAATAGAAAAATAATAGTAAACCTACAATCATAGTTTCTTACGCTCATAGTTGAGATCTGCCAAACCAATTAATGCGTGCTAATGGAAATTAAAAATTTGTAATTAATTAATTATTTATTTAATTATAAATTATTAGAAAAAGTAGTTTGTAATTTTCTTAATTATACAATATCATAAATATTAATTTTTAATTAACTATTAAATAATTATTTATAAATACACAATTAATAAAATATAAGCAATTTGTTAAAAAAATCTATTAATTATATAAATTATGTAAATTATTTAGTAAATATTATTTAATTAATTATTACATTAGTAATTATTTAATGGGAAATTTATTAATTAAATTACTAGATAGTGTATTAGTGATAAAAAAGAATTGAGGAAAAATTTCCAAATTAACCTTATTTGTAAGATGGGTGATCCTAGTTTGTTCGATCGTGATTTTTTTGTTCTTAAGTTCTAGCTATCTTTTCTCATCAAATAAGTAATAACAATGGCTTTCTTATAATCTTAAATATTTATATGTATAATGTTTATAATATTACCATCAGTCAAAATACTTGAAAAAATAAGGTTTGTATATCACAAAATTTCTACTAATTTTTTAAATCAAATAACTCAACCAAAAAATAAATCAAATGTCCTGCTAACAATAATTAAAATTAGATTTTGTAAGTATTGATAGATAAAAGATTCACATTTGTTTTGCTATTGTTCTTGAATATTTGTGAGAGTAAAAATTACAAGAAAATAAAATTTAAATTTATAAGTGTTCTTAAAAAATAAAAGTAAAAATAAAAATAAAAGTAAAGTTTGAAAGAGTTGGGATATTTATTTTATATTAACTGGTTATGAGAATAGAATTGAGATAATTATTAGGGTTGATTATAAATATAAGCCCCCTTGCATGTTTATCCTCGTTTTGCACGTTAAATGCGGAGCTAAAAAGTCTAGCCTCGATGATATTTCGGATTTTATGGTGCACCAGGGAAACTTATAACATTCTTTAAAACTATCATGACGCAAGTTTGGATTAGCTTGGCTTGAGCTTGAGGCAAAAGCAATACAAGCTTCAATTCTTCGACAGCAACATTTAAGACATACCCATTGGAGAATGGGAAATTGAACTAACCATATATTTCCACCGGAGAATTTTGATTCATGTTTTAAAATGCAGGCAATGCTTTGTACTGCAATCACGTCTTCAATATCCCCATCGTTTCTTTACTTACCACACATCCCACACCATTCCTTCTATGCATGAACAGAAATAAAAGCTAACATCTCTTCTAGCTTGATTTGGAAATGGTTCAATATGACTGCCTTTCAAACATGCAGCATAAGCAAACCAAGAAAAGCTGCTAATGCAGATACCAAATCGATCAAACTCAAAGGAAAAACCATCCAATGTACAACTGAATCCTAGTATAAAAGGGATGTTTCTTTCATACTGGAAATTGGAACTTGTTATAGGTTACACTCGTATACACATGTCAATGTTGCATTTGATATTAATAAAGTCGATATCGGTTAATCTTTCTTTTAACCTAAACTTCATATCCAGGGAACCTAGCATTTACCGGTGCAAGCTATCAAACCAGATGCACGCTGTTCCACTAAGCCCTTGGAAAAGGGAGTAGCCATGATCGATGCCATGTGCATGTCCTGTGGTCACTAGTTTGTGAGCATCATGATACAAGTAGCTTGCAAATGCTCTAGCTCTTTCTTCATATATGCCCTCTCCAGTCAGACAATAAAGGGAAAGTAAGGCATAGGCATTTCCAGCCGCTCCATCAGCTAATCCCACCTTCTTCACATCTATTTTTCCACACAACTTTTCCTGCTTCTATAGCAGCACCGCGAAATTCCCTATCACTTGGAAACACCTGCAACATTGAAGCACCAATAGCCAGCAAATTATATATGTTTCCAGAAAATGGAACAGTTTAGCTTCCAAGTTTCATGTACACATATACTGGAATTTTCTTTTTCAGTATTAGTCAATTAAATACCATAACAATAATTCTTGTTCCCCATAAATCTCAAGCTAATCGCTCAAGCCTGCAGCAGACTTTTCCCTACCAAAGATAGCTAAAATTAATACTAACCTCTGGTGCCTTGCACAGAGTAATGGCCATGCCAGTTGCTCCATGAGACCACTGCACCAACTTGTCCCTTGGGTTTCCTTCGCTAACAGGGTAATTACCACTATGAGGAAACCTATTACTCATCATATACCTTAGAGTTCCCTCGTCAGCGTTTTCTTCGGAGAGAGGGAAGTGAAGCAGCACTTGCAAGATTCCAGCAAGACCATTGGCAGCACCCCAGTACCTTGTGCCATGGCATCTGTACATCAAGGGACAGGCTGTGTTAGCACTTGCACCTGCTCTGCCTCCAGCTAACACAGCATCAACAATAGGCATGAGAAGCTCATTCGGCAATGTCTCTGCTCCAAGATGCTTGTTTATGAACAAAGCCGCCCATAAAAATCCAGCTCGGCCATAAAGGCGATCATAAGACATTCCAAATCCGCCTTCCACTGGTCCAACTGGAAGAGCTCTCTCTTGTGCTATCTAATATAACCAATTCAGAATATTATATTAGAGATATATAATATAATATCTCTTGAGGAAATTGATACTCCTGAAATCCAGAAGCAGCAGGGAGAAGTTTATTCACTAAGTTTGGTAACTTTGTGAGGACTGGATACAAAAGCAGACAAAAGTAGAAAGTAAATTATTATCATCTAGTGCCTCATATGTCAATTTAGAAGTAATCCATCCACAATTGGTTGTAATTTAACTGCACATTTGAAACATACAATACCCAGAAAAGAACTAAAATACAATGTACAACCAAAGAAGGAGTGACCCATATAACCTATACCTAGTGATATCTAGCAGAGTACATATTTTCAGTGCATCACTCATTTCAGCTCATTGATCAAATGTGCATCTAGAGATTGGCACTAACGAGGACCATGTTTCCAACATGTGGCACGAGATATATACATAGACAGACAACAAACACTTTGGATATGTTTTGCTTGGAGACATTTGCACTGGATTCTTATGAATAAGGTCACACTATATGTTGATAAATTGTCGGAAAGAACGCAAGGCGAGGGGGTTAGTGACATGCCAAAAATAACAAACAGTCCCTTTCTAAACCAAGGTAGTTTACTTTTCAAGAATCGGCAAATGCAGGGACAAGAACCCAGTGATAAGCCCAATGCCCTCTTATCCAATTTATATATAATAACCTAAAAAAACCTTTTGGCTCAACCCAAAGGCTAGCTCCAGCTAGAACACACCAATTTTTTTCGATCGGTTCATGATTAAGTTTTGAGAACTCAATTTTGTCAAGCCTTACTACCATCAACTCTCTTCCTAAAAGCAATCACCGCATGCATATGTAGCCATCAAAGTGAAAACAAGTATCACCAAAATGTATCGTCCTAACATCTGCATATCGTAAGCAAGCTTGCAATTGGTATCTGCAACTTTCTAATTGAAAATAGTGCAATATAATGCTCCGATATCATTTTTACATTACTCTTTTAATTCTGAATTATTTATAATTTTAAATTAAGAAAAAAATGAGTAATGCAACTCAACTTATTACCAGTATCATAGGTTTTTTTTTTTATTTTTATAAATATCTAAATACGTTGTAAAGCAAGACATTTCTTTTTTTCCTTCGTTTAAGTAAATTCCAATTGGATTAACGTATTAACATTGACGTGGTTCGATAGTAATACCACAACGAAGGGATTTAAGAAAGCGTCACGTCTTGCAGGGTCCCCCATGTAATTAGCCACCACAGCGCCCAGTGCATGCACCCTCCTCTGCCGCATAAAAAGGTCACGTGCCTGCACCATCAAATAAACATAACTACACAAACATCAAAATAGCATCATTACATTAAACTTGTTACTCAAACATTCTCATATAAGTATGAATATTCCACAAAAGCTACGGGAGATGATTGATTGATATTTTGTGGCGAGAGGAGTAGGAGGCAAGGAAGTTTTTCGGTCTAATTTGTTTAGGGGGAATTGGATATGTCACATAGAAAACACGTTACAACTTAGTCTACATGTGCATTCTATTAGTCTAAGTTGATCCAACGGTTAAAATTACTTTCGAATTTTAGAATGGGTGAAACTGGCTACAGTTACTGTAGCCACTCTAAACCCATTTTTGCTGCCGCTTCTTCTTCCTCTCCATTTTTGTTCGCGTTCTCCCCTTTTTTATCCCATTGTGTCATCTCTCAAACTCTCAACTCTCAACTCTCAACAATAGGATATGTGAAAGAACTACTAACACACCGTGGTGACTAAAAAAAGTGTCGATTGGTGACGGAATGGAAGTTGATTGGCTGGGTGGGCAATCTATGTGGTGTGGAAATGTATGCACGTTTCATGGAGTTTTGAGGATGGATGGCTGTTTGGGGCTTGTTATGGATTGGTGTTCTGGGTCTGTTTAGTCTGCAATGCGGCGACATGAAGGCAGACTAACTTTGGAGCAAATCTTAAGGTTTTGTTTTCCTTTCTTTCTTGATTAATTCTGTGTGCACCGCAGTTTTTTTTATAATGATTTATTTGTTCCAAGTTGTAATTGGATGATTTGCTGAGTTTGTGTGCTTTGGTTGGAATTTTATTTTCGGTGGAATTAGTGATTTCTTTTTGGGTCTTTCTGTAATAGGAGATATGACATTCTTATGATTAGATTTTTTTTTTTATTTTGGGTAGACTTTGTTCCCAAACTGTAAAGTTTCCTTCTATAACGACTTGATGTTTATTCAAGTTGGCATATGATGTAAAAATTATGACCATTTAATCAGTAACAAAAAGTGAAAAATTAAACAGATAAACATATGGTAGGAGTTAGCATATCTATAACAAACAACCCCTTGACTCCATGACAATAAGTTACTGTGCTAAACACTTGCCTAAATGAGAGTATGGTAATTTTAGGTAGTAGAACATATCTATAACAAACAACCCCTTGACTCTATGACAATGAGCACCATTAAGCATCTTTCCGGATAAATGCTTGTTTGAAGATGTAGTTGCTGGTCATGGTTTGATATATGAAAGGCAGAAGACCAGTCTTAGTTGCATTCCTTTGTGTGTTTTTTTTTTTTTTTTTCTAATGTGCTTGTTTGTTTGTTTGATAAAGAGTTTATAAGAGCTGAAAACTGGAATAGAAAATCGATTGATAGAATAGTAGTCAGAATAGCCAAGTCTTTGGCTCACTGTCTTTTCAATGGTTGGAGAACTCCCATTTTCATCTTAAATCTTTGGAATATAGAAGCAGCATATCAGTTTTGCCATGTTGGCCTTTATTTGCATTATATTATACTGCAATACATATCTTTATACATTTTAAAAGATTTTTGAAGATGATTTCTCTTAGAACATTCTTATGTGATCATATCTTCTACCCTAAACATTCATGGCCACTCAATTTGCAATTATTGGAGGAATATTAATATTTTTGTCCCATTGACAATGTGAATGAAAAGTAATGATGTTTTGTCTAAATAATAATAATAATTATTATTATTATTATTTATTTTAATATGGAATATTTAGACAGCTTGTAAGGTTTTATGAACAGATCTTTAATTGAAAGTAATTGACATTTCCTTCCATTAGTAGAGCACTATACTGCCCATGTATATCCAAAAAAAATGATACATACCAGAGTGATAGGAAAAATATATTTAAGTTGTTAAAATCTTCTCTATGTATCTGGCTTGCTCATTTTTATCCATGCCAATGGGTGATTAAGTGAGTTGTGCTTCCTGAATTAAGGGGATTCAATAATACAGATTATGTATTAGATTTTAATGAAACTGGTGGCTAGTAGTATCACAAAGATGTTCAATTTGTATCTTGGAAATCCAAGGACTAGGATATCTCAATTTCAATTCAAAATTAAGCTTATGAGCTTCATTTGATTCCAGAATGGCAAGTCATTTCTCTTCGGAGAGCATATGCTGCATTAACTCTGCCAATCTTATTATTCTTACGCTAATTATTTAACCATTTTAAAGCAAGGTCTGCAAGCTCTGTAAGCTCGAGGCATGATCTGTGCCTGGTTTTCTGTTATTGAACATCACCAAAATGAATTGAGTGTTGTGTTCGGAAGCCCTAGTCCTTGGCATGTTCTGTCTAGAGCTCTTAGAAAGTGATGAATGCAAAAACACACACAGAAATATAGAAAGAAAATAGAAGCAAGCTATTTTTCAAAATTCCTAGAACAGAACTTCTGAAAAATAAATAGTGGAATGTATATATTGCCTTCAATCTATAACGTGAAGCAGCTCCACCTCTGCCAGTGTTCTGTAAGTTTGAAGTAATAGCTTTTGTGCTCGAAAATTGGGATAGTGAATTGTTTCATTCTTGGAATTTTATTTGGTACGGCATATCTTTATGAGAAAAGAGATTCTGAGTTTCCAAAATGTTGAAATGGAGGCCAGTCATGCAGAGTTTGTCATACACTACCAAAAGTATACGAAAAACATCACAAATCCAATATGCGTCGGAACAAGATTCAAAATGAGATTTGAAATGGATAATGCTCCTGAAGAAGGTATGTATAAGCCGATCATATAGCATGATTGTAGTCACCTTTTGTGGTAATTTTTCTCCTCACAATGATGGTTTTTCTGCTCTTTTGCAGTTGTAATGGTGTAGTGACTGGAATGTGTGACCACATAATTCTTTATTGCTTTCAAAATGATAAAGCAAACTTGATGGTCAAACTAGCTTATAATTTTAGAAATTAGTATCATCAATTAACAACAATGATTGTTCTGTCTCATTTTTTGTTGATTTAGGGTATGCTTGGATTGAGGTGTTCTTCATTCAATTTACGTATAAATAAATAAGAATTTATAAATGTTAGTTTTTGAGTGAAAAATAGTTAATGCCATTAAAGTGTATAAATAAATAAGAATTTATAAATATTAGTTTTTGAGTGAAAAATAGTTAATGCCATTAAAGTGCGAATACTTTTAATTTAGTTCAATTGAGTCTATCAATTAATAAGGCTAAGTCAGTTGACTGAATATTTACTTTCAATTTTGTTATATTTTTTTTGGTCAATCAAAATATCTTAGCATAAGAACCAAAATTTTTTGGCAGTAGAGCCATTAAGTTGAAATAATTAATGCTGTCAATCAAATAATAAATTAAAAATACTAAGATTTTACCAACATGGGGAAATGGGTGCATATGTTTACTATCTGTATTTGAAACTAACCAAAAAATTGGATATCCAAAATAACATAAAATTTATATGTATAATTATTAAATTAATTAAAAAAATTAAATAATATGCATAGTAATAATTATTATTTATTAACATTATAATTTTAACTTTAGTTTTAATATTACATTCAAATATTATTTATCAACTTATTTTTATATAGTTATTTTATTATTATATATATATATATATATTTAATTAATGATTGAAGTTCAATTATATATAATTTTTGGGGGATGTTTGTAGACTTTATGTATTATATATAATAACTTAAAATGTTAAATTTTTTTATCTAAAATGTGAAATAAACAAAGATGTGTCATAATTAATATTAAATTAAAAATAGTTAACATTAAATATGTTGTATAAAACATAAAATATCAAATACATGTATAGGTGGATGGCATAATTCAAGTAGAGTAGATATATCTTTATTAGAATTAATACGACAATATATAGTCAATCTCTAATTTAAATAATTAACTTTATATATAATTAATGTATAATCAATAACATAATTAAATGAATTATATAAACAAATACCTTAAATTAAATAAAGAATATAATCTTATTTTGCAAATAATGACTTTTATTATGATATATTTTTAGTTAAAAAAATTTATAACGGATGCATACAACCATGATATAGGGTGTTTATAAACCACAAATTAATAATATTTAAAATAGAGTGTATGAAATATGAAACATTCATAGTAAGATTTGAAAAGGGGTGCACATAGATTTTGAAAACTGTTTATTGAGGTGTATTTTGACATGAATATATGTTTACTAGATTTAAAATATGAAAGCAAAAAGATGAAACAAAAACACAAGAACTTGAAATGTTACAAATAGAACTTAAAATTTAGCACAAGACATTTGAAGTAAACCAAGCAAGGATTTGAAACAATTATAATAGGAATTGAAACATGAAGGCAACAAAGAATTGAAACTAAAATCTTAGAACTTGAAATGTAATAAACATAACTTGAAATTTAGTGCAAAATACTTGGAACATGCAAGCAAAGATTTAAAATCAATTCTAATATGATGCATATAGTTAAGTTGTGGGTATTTATAGATACGACCAACTAGTATATAAAATTTGAAACATGAGGGCAAAGAATTAAAACTAAATTCTCAGAACTTAAAATGTCATAAACAAAACTTGAAATATAGTGCAAAACACTTAAAATATGTAGGCAAAGACTAGAAACTAATTTCAATAGGGTGTGCACAATCAAGTTGTAAGTGTTGATGGATACGGATAACTGTACACAAAACTTAAAATACATAGATAAAGAGTCAAAATCAAAATTTCAAATTTTAAGATGCCATGACCATAACTTAAACTTTTGTTCAAAACACTTGAAATATGCAAGCAAACAATTGAAACCAATTTCAATGAAGTACATATAGAAACCAATTTCAATGAGGTACATACATACAAGTTATAGGTGTGTATAGATACGGATTCTGGTACATGAAACTTGAGGCACGAAAACAAAGAATTGAAACCAAATTTTCAAAACTTAAAATGCCATGAATAGAACTTAAAATATATTGTGAAATATGCATTCAAAAACTTGAAATCAATTCTAACAGGGTGTACATAATTAAATTATGGGTGTTTATACACGAAGGCAAAGAGTTAAAATTAAAATTTTAGAACTTAAAACACAATGACCATAACTTGAACTTAGTGCAATGAGGGCCTAAACTTGGTGGTTGACATCATACACCAAAAGAAGGTGTTATAAACATTGAAATAAGAAAAAAAATAATACAAAAATTCAAGTATAAGAAACTAAGACGAGTAAAAAAGTAAAGTCAAAAATTTCAAAGCCTATATAAGATTTGCATGCGTGAGCTTAAGTTCTTTACTAGTTTTGATAAATTCTTCCTAAAAAAACTGAAGAGGTAGGAAAAGAGTAATTATAGAGGAAATTAATGTTAAAGTTAGCATCTGAGAGCATCCTTCTAAAGATTAGCCTAGTGGTTTGTTAAGATGTCTAAAAAACCTGAGACTTTAAAATGGTAGTAGGGAGAGGCACTCAAAGTTGTTTGTTGTGTTTGTTATTTTTAGATGTCTTACCTTATGCTTTTGTTGCTATAATTGAAAGGCCTTACCCATGCCAAGCTTCTTCTTCCTCTTCAATGGTGTAACATTTGGATTCATCTTCCTCCTATTTCTTTTTGGTTTTGTTGGAAGGCAAAGGATTGGTGAATGAATCCTGATGATTATTAAGGAAGTAGGGTTGACAAATTGTATTGATTATAGTTCTCTCTATTAAGCTCACATGTAATTATAACCTTTAAAATCATAATGAGCTTTAGACTAGTCCAAATGGCTAATATAAAAAAAAAAAAGGAAAATTAATGTCAATAAGAAGATAAGTATAAAAATTTAGGCATAAAAAGATAAGATATGGTAATTAATATGACTCACAATAATTCCTAAATATTACAATGTGACATTCCAAATCACCCTCCTTAAACTTCTATTTGCCCATCAACAGAAAATAAAAAGTTCTTTATCTGTGATAAGAAGTTTTGGATCCAAAATAAAGAAAGAATCTTGAGCAGAAACAAGGTAAAATTACCTTACAATACAAAGATAAGATTGAAGGAAAAAAAAGGTATTGAATCTTAATAATAGAAAGATCATTAAAATCTAACTCATCTATAAAATTTATAAATGCTTTCTAACTATCAAGGACAGGTTGAGTTGAGGCAAGATTAAAAGCATTTAACACCTTATCAATAAACCATCTTTACTACTCTTATTGACCTTTTAAGAGGGCAACTAATTTTAAGCTCTTGGTTAACAAATTAAAGTTTGATAGTTTAAGGGATATCACTTAGGATTCTTTGAATTTCTAATCCTACATGGCCATGTATACATTTAATTGAATCAATGGTATAATATGGATGATCAATATCCCTAGAAGGTGAAGTAATTGCCCTTGTCTTATTACTGTTACTTGCACTAAACTCAAGCACTCAACTATATGATACCTTTTGTTGAGAAACGTCCTCAATTTTTTCAAGCATACACTAGTGAAAGGTCTTTATCATCAATTTTTTTAAGCATACACTAGTGAAAGGTCTTTATCATGAGTAGCATTCTCATCCCATAAGGTGATGAGAAATTTTGATTTAAGATCTAACTATACGAAATTCCACTTATAAGATCCCAAAAGAAACAGAATGCTTACTATGACCAATGAAAAGAAAATAACTTAAAATGAAAGAGTTAAAGAAAAAAGATATCAATTAAAAATGTCCAAGAATGCCTCTCAATGAAAACAACCAGAAAAATGTTCAGGTTGAAAGGGAATTTAATCTTTCTTTTTTGATTATTTAGAAGCGAATGACTATAGAGAAAAAGTGTGAAGGATTATAAAGAAGAAAGCAATTAAATACAATACAAGTACAATGGGTGTTGCACAACTTTCAAAAAATCCAAAAAATATTAAGAGACTTAAGGTTCACTTTCTATCTTGCTCTCTTCGTTAGAAAAATTTTCTATAAAAATTAGGAGACCTAAGGCTCAATTTCTATAGCCCTCTCCTTTTAAGAAAACTTTCTACTAACATTAGAAAATCTAGGACTCACCTTTTATAATTCTTGAGATCTAGGACTCACCTCATAGAAATCTAGGGATAAAAAATATGTATAATAAGAAAATTTTATTTTTATCTCTTTAAATTTTATCTTTGAATTTTTAGCACCTCGCTCTAATAAATTTAAGCTCTAGCCGGAGCCATTTTATCGTTGGATTGTTAGCACTTTTTCCTCAAATATTTGAGTTGTAACCTTAGCCATTTTGTCCTTTAAACAATAGAGCTCCACTAACAAATAAAGTTACTAAGTTAAGTCCAAAAATAAAGTTACTAATGAGCCTAATCTAATAAATAAATGCCCTGGAATCTATAACAAAAAAAAATATCATATTCTCATTTATGAGTACATTCAAAATAATGGAGGACCTTTTTAATTACAAGGAGTATGACTCTTAAGACTATAAAAAAAAAAAAAAAAGTGATTATATCACTTCCTTGAGACTGAAATTAAGTAAATATATATTTGAAAACCAAGTGATACCCATTAATAGAATGAAACATAAAAATGTATTTGTCATTTCGTTACCTCAAGAATATTTGTTAAATAATGTACCATAACAATTGCATTTTTGTCATGAGATTAAAATTAGAGAAATATATAAAGCATGAGTCAATATACTTAAAACATAGTCATTGGCACAACTATTAAACTAACGAAGGAATACAAATTCTTCAATATATATATATATATATATTGATTGATAATATATTACAAATTCTTATTAATTAATTGATAATATTACTCAAGAAGATGATGTAAAGGCTTTCTCTAAACCATTGGTGTTCTTTACTAAATTAATTGCATTGTTTCAGATTATTGTCTAATCAAAAAATAATAATTAATATATATCGTCAAGAATATAATAATTGTAATTAAGAACAATGAACTAATTCAAAATAAAGAAGAAAAAATTTATTTTCTAAAGAATTTATGAAAGCTTTTCTGTAAGAGCTTGTACTCTCAACTTCTATCTTTACCCTAAGACTATTAAGAATATTTGTTATATCTCAAAAAAATTTGCTAAAGAATTAGAATTGTTTAGGCTATATGGCATACCTAATGAAGATTTGTTAGGTTGTGTAGCACAATATTTACATCTATGCTCAGAGACTATATTTAAAGATATTTATTTCAAAATAGAATCTACATGGCCATTATCTCGTATGCAAGCAACTCTATATCTAAGTAGTTCTGACATCTTAATATTCTCATGGTGTGTAGAAATACTCAACTATTCTCCATTAAAAACTTAATTTGTGTTTATATCTATGCAAGGGTAATTGATCTTATCTTGATTTCTT
The DNA here is from genome assembly GCA_032401905.1 of Swietenia macrophylla. Taxonomy (NCBI): domain Eukaryota; kingdom Viridiplantae; phylum Streptophyta; class Magnoliopsida; order Sapindales; family Meliaceae; genus Swietenia; species Swietenia macrophylla. The sequence continues at coordinate 4,429,688 of CP135586.1, read as the reverse complement.
AAATTTTTTTAACAACCTTTACAAATTTCTTAGCATTGTCCCAATTTATTAACACAAGCAATAATCTATAAATAATAATTAACTTTAACAAAAAGTAAAAACTTAAATATTCAAAAATTCAAAATATACTTCAATGACTTCCCTATAACAAAGTATTGAAATCAGCTCACGGTAACAAGTAATAAGTACTTAAATTTATAGCATTTACATATTATGCATCTAAATATGATGAAATTCTAATACATAATATGCATTTGTGCGACAAAAAGCAAGTCTGTTTACAACTGAGTGAGATAATATATAACTGTAGCAACTTAAAATGAATAATTAAATAAATACATAACAAAGTATATTATAAATTTTTACCATATTACTATGAGAGAATAATGAGAAATGAATTTTTATAAAACAGGAACTTAATTAAAATCTCCCATGATTGCCTATTTATTAAAGGTTTTAACTAAAACAATAGCATTTGTATTCTTTAATTGTCCAAAAATTTCCAACAAAATTCATGTGCTTGTTGTTTAGTTTCTCAAGCTTCTAATTCGGACTCAATTTTAGGATATCATTATCTTGTATAAATAACATCCTCTAGTCAAAATACAGAGCAAGTTATATATTGGGCTTAAACAATTACGTAAGTTCTTTATGGTTTGTTGATTATAAGATAAACATATAAATCTCGTTTACAATAAAGATGATATTTTAGAAACAAAAGGACAACGAAGTTTGCAATTACTATTTACTTCCTTACTTTTGAATTATAAATGACAAGTAATGAACAATTTCTTCTGGGAATGGCTAGAAAAAGAAAGGATTTGAATTTTATTGGCTTAAAGATTAATGAAAAATGTATACTACTTTCTTTTTGAATATTTTGATGTGTACTACTTATATTTAAGTCTTAATCTTCATTGATTTTAACATCTTCATAACTTTAACATTTATGATGCAAATAGAATTAGCACTTTTGTAGTCCTTGGAAATTGGATTAACTTTCCTTCCAATGCTTTCTTCAAATGCATCCTTAATTTTGAGAGAAAATATAATGAAGTTTGATGACATTAAAGATAATGTATCATCAGCAGCAATTGGATATTTGAGTTTTTTTGTCAGTGGAAATTTCATATTTATTTCCATTATCAAAAATGCAATTTGTTAAGTTGCAATATTGGCTTAGTTAGATTATTGGCAAATTTGTTTAAAATTTGGTTCTCAAACTATATTTTAAAGTTGTTATTCATATGATGATTCAACTCAATTAACACAATATTATTCTATTTATGTGATGATATGGACTCAACTAACAAAATATTATCCTATTTATGTGATGATATGATCTAACTAATATGATATTGTCTTGTTTGACACCTACAACGTGATACCTCAAAGTTTTGTTATTGGTATGGCACTTACAAATGTGATGTTTATATTTTGTTCTTAGCGTGAAACTCGTTGTTAACTCACCTAAAAGGACTCATACTATTCTTTGGCATAGAACCTATTCTTACTCAACAAAAAGATCTCACACTAGTTAAAAAGTCAAAGTATTTATATGGTACTATCTAAGTTTTTACCCAAAAGATGTAAAATCTTACATAATTCACCCCTCCTAGGGCCCAATGTCCAATCCCACAAACCTGATACTTCAAGGTTTTATTCTTGACATAGAACCCATTCCTAACCCATCCTAAAGGCCTCATGTTGGCATGAAACCTATTCCTAACCCACCCAAAAGGCCTCATATTATTCTTGGCATGGAATATGTTCCTAATCACCTTAAAATACTTCATACTAGTTAAAAAAATCAGAACATTTATAAGATACATTATAATTCAACTATCTAGCATGACAAATGGATATGGGTTATTGCTAATGGCACTGTGCTTAATCATGTATCTAAGGAAGAAAAGAATTTGTTAGCTCATGTAACTTTTTGGTCCCCTAATTCTAGAAGTTATTGAACTTATGAGCTTGATATTTTGTTTAATCATCTTAATGTTAATTTTGTTATTTGTATAGGTACTTCATTCCAAATGCTATATCAACATTTCGTTCAATAGTTGTAATTATCCAGGACAATTAATTCTTTTTTCAATACAGATCAATACTATTTTTATTAAGTTTCTTTCATTAAACATTTTGAATGTCATATTTAAGTTCTGTAATTTTTAAATTTCTTCTATTTAGTTTTTTCTCTCAATTATTTAGGTTCTATATTTTAACATATCTTAAAAATGTAAAATGCTTTACCTCAAGACTACTATTGCCAATAAAACACACTCCACATCATTTTGTTTGATTGTAAAGCTACATTACTTATTATAGAGGATACAGTACAACTATTCTAAGATTTTTTTACTATTTATAATAATATCATATTTTTTTATGTCAAGGATAAACAAATCTTGATCAAATCGATTGTGGTACCATTAATACAATATGTTCATTATAAAACCTCATGTGAATTTGACTGTAACTTTATATTCAACGACAGCTCAACATTCAATGTGGAGCAAAGAATATGGTCGACTCCATTGTTATAAAAGGGCATAATAATGATGCTTAGTTTATAAGAGTTCCTTTTCCTAATTGTCATACATAGGCAGAAATAATTAAAAACCACCGTCATCCTTTATGGGTAAAAAGAAATAATGCTATGTTGCTGCACCAACTTGAAGTATCGTCCCAGTGAAATTGACGAATTCAAGGAGGAGGAATGCTGCACTTTCCCGATGTTGATGCACGAAAATTCGATGGTTTAAAAATGCGATGAAACTAGTCTCCATGATGACCATGATCCAGCAGTGATTATTTTATATATTTAAATAGGAAACAAACGATGTTGAAAATCGCGCTATGAATTATTTTATATATCTAAGTCAAGTTGTATGTAGCTAACAGTAAAGTTATAAATTGTCAATATGTTTTTTTTATTTGTGCATAGTTGCTATCTAAATGAAATTAGGACAAACTTTAAGAAAGGAAAGGTACATTGTAATCCTGTTTTTAACGATACTGGGTCTGAAATGAAATAGACTCAAATAATTTGGACGAAAGTGAATAATATAAAAAGTATTAGAGATGTTTGTGACTAACATGAAATACCACTCTTCTACAATGATATTTCTTAAAATTTCAAGGACTACCTCGTATTGCTATTGACTATGATTATAATTTTTTTAATACTTAGAAAGCTATGTTTGATATTGTAAGAATCAGCTCAAATTGTTTTTAAAAAAGAGAGAGAGAGAGAGAGAGAATAGATAAAGTATTTGTAATTAAAATTTCAAATAAAAATTATTTATATATATTTATATTTGATATCTAATAATTTTATCATACAATAAATAAAATTTCAAAATCACAACACTTTGATATCATATATAAAAATTTATCAAAAATTTATTGAACCACATACTTATAAATTTATGGTATACTTTTTAATAATATATTATGAAATTAGTGGTTATTTCACAATCTACCTCATCACACAGAGACAGTTGACCAAGGCACATTTTTATTCACATCGCAGGTAGAAGTTATGCAAACCTCCATCAAATACAGTCAATTAAGGGAATACACACAAATACAACGATTACCTTACTACACAAATTCAATCCTCATTAAATTAGGTCCCATATATTAAACCACCTGAGTAGCGCCACTTGACGCCTTATCGTGCGTTGTCTCGTCCGATTGCATGCCATGCATGATGGAATCATACTTCTCCCCGTCACCCCACAATGCATATGCTTCTTCACCATGCACTGCATCATCCCCGATCAACAATTGCTCCTCGCTCATACGCAATGGGATCACTTTGTTTATAAGAACACAAATAACTGAGGTAACTACAACATTCCAACCGATAATGAATGCAGCGCCGGCCAACTGTTTGAGGATCTGTATTCCACCGGAGCCTCCGTATACGCCTCCCTTTGTGGTTGTGACCGGTAAAAACAGTGAACATAGTGTTGGTTCGGCAAAAAGGCCGGTCAGAACGCCGCCAACAAGGCCTGCAATGGCGTGTGTGTGAAATACGCCGAGTGTGTCGTCAATTTTTTGGAGGAGTTTCCATCTTTTGTGTATAATCATCATAGTGAACCATGGCACACTGCCTGATAGAATTCCCATCACTATAGCTGCCCATCCTTGAACAAGTCCTGACAAAATTTAAGAAGTTTCAGAAGGTAACTTCATGGATAATATTTTGCATCATAGATTATCTCATATGTATGCTACCTGCACCAGGTGTAATGCAAACAAGGCCAGTGATCATGCCCTGAACAGCTCCAATAACAGAAGGTTTCTTGAAGAATATGACATCAAGCCAAGTCCAAACAAGAAGACTTGTAGCAGCACATATGTTTGTGTTGAGGACGGCCACTGAGGAGTCAGTATTTGCAGTGTATGGATCTCCACCGTTGAAACCAGCCCATCCCATCCACAGCAATCCTGCACCTGCCAGCACTAGTAGTACGTTGTTTGGTGGAAATCTTTCTCTGTCTTTTGTTGATCTTGGACCCACCTACATTACTCCATTAAAGAATTGAAGTTAAATGAACTATATTTATATAAATATATAAAATAAAGCAATTAGAGAAAAAAAAAATTACCCAGAAAGCAGCAGTGAGGCCGGCAATTCCTGAAGAAAGATGAATAACGTAACCACCAGAATAGTCCATGACACCCCAGTGAAACAAAAACCCACCACCCCACAAGCTGAAAGCCCCAACAGTGTATGAAAATGTAAGCCAAAGCGGCACAAAGGCCATCCAGGCCTTTATATTCATTCTCCCAAGCAAGGATCCAGCCAATATAACCAATGTTATTGCAGCAAATACACATTGAAACCAAACCATGGTAGCCATTGGATAAAATGGAGTGACCATAGCCGTCTCCAACGAGCCATCGTCATGGTACTGTGTTGACTCAGGCAGTGCAGCCTGTTTGATAAGAAATTTCTGTCCCAAGGCAGGTCCAGCTTTACCCCAGAAGGGCAACAACTTATCCCCAAAAGACATCTTGTATGCCCAAGTGACCCAACAGATTACCACGGCGGCAAAGGCATAAAGGGCCATGAAAGCTGAGTTGACTGCCCATTTTTTCTTGACAATACTACCATAAAGGATGACAAGGCCAGGCACACTTTGGAGGCCGACCAGTGTGGCCGAGACCATTTGCCATGCATTATCGCCTTTGTTTAGCCAGTCGGGTACTGCCGCAGACGTGCCACCTTGGTAGGCAATTGGGACGGGGTTTGGCGGAGGAGCAGCCATTGGAATTCCAATATTGGTATTTGGTAACACTAATACTAAAAGTCAATAATCTTTCCCTTTCTCAATTCATTTACATATATAAGGTGTCATATATCAAGTGATTCATCCGTTCATTGGCTCACTGTATTCGTATTGGCATTTACTATAAAATGAATGACAGTTTGGCTACGTCTATGTGGAAGAATATAATTAAAGACGGCTATTTTGTCTTATTATATAGCCAAATAAACTGCAACGGGCGCATTTTAAATCTTTTAGTTTTGGATTCCTCAACTAGAATCTGGCATGGAGATGGGTGGCAGCGGAGGCAAGAATCAGGGTTACGTAGCAGAGGAATACAATTTTTTTTTAACTATATTTTTTAAGAAGTGATTTTGCAAATAAAATAAACTAAAAAATCCTAATTCAATTTTTTGTGTTATAATTTCTCCTGTTGGATCGATCGCCTCTTTATATTTGTGCGGGTCTAGTAATTGAATCATAATTAAAACAAACACTTATATTTAGAAAACCAAATCAGATCAAACGTGAGGCTGGGAAACACCAAAGATGAAAAGGACAACTTGATTCCACTTTTATACCTAATTAACATGGATAGCTTGCCAATAGCGGTATTTCACTGTTTTTCCTTTGTTTTGCAACTTCAAAACAATTTAAGCCCGGGAAGTTGCATAGGCCCCATTTGTTGTTATTGGTGAGCCCCCATTTACAATTTAAAAAAAATGAATAGATACCTTTTTAAGAAATTTAATGATCATTATTTCCTTAAATTTGATAAAGAAATTTAATTTATGACAGTAAATTCTTTTATTAAATTCTTATAAACCTTACTTTTTGTAGTACAATCTTTTAAATGAAACTTTTCTAATAACATATATCAACAAATAATTTTCTTGTGGAGATATATTAACTAAATTTTTTACTGAATTAAAACATAAATTTTGAGCTAAATTTCTTGCAGTGATAACTGATAAACAGCTACAGTAACTGCTACTTTTTCATTTTAAAATTCACTCATTAAAATATTTAATGAAAATTAATGTAAGAATTTTATGTTGATAGATCCCCACCCATACCTTTTCTAATAAAATCTTACAAAAGAACTTATGTTTCATCCCCTTGATTTACAACTAATTCTAATTGTTTTCTCCTTAGCTTGATCCTCATACTCTTATATTTGTTGTATGTCAAAAATTAGAATAATAAATTGAAATTTTTTTTAAAAAAATTAGTACAACACAAATATATATTTATTTATGTGTCATACTTAAATTTGTAGTTTAGTAATAAAATGAAAAACTGAACAAGAAAACTCAATCAAAAGATGATCTCTTCCAAAGAGTGAAGTATCAATGCACAAATATGTATATACGAGCGCGTACACACATGTATGTATATAAATATACGTACACACATGTAAATGTATGTATGGGTGCGTTAATGGATAACTTCCAATACACCTAAGCATAATTTGATTCAAAATTCATAAAAAATAATTAAAAAAAAGCTAGTTTTAGTCCCTCCCTTAGTTAGTATTATAAAAAAATGATAATACAAAAAATAATGAATTAATCAGAGTTAATATCACAAATCACAATTTTTAAACATAATATTAATATAAAAAATATAATATTTTGAAAATAGTTATCACGTAATTGCATTTTTTTTTTTTTGTAACTTGTACAAATTAACTATAATAATTAATATTATTTTTATTGAAACAATTTAAAAATTAATAAAATAACTTCTTTCATTTTTCTTTATATGTAAATAAAAAAATTTATTTTTTTAATTCTTAGAAGTTACTAAAAAAGTATACTTGCAGTCATAGTTGTTTTCAATTTTTATTTTTATTGCACCAATGCTCCACATGATGAATTTCTTTTGTTTCCCTTTAAATTATTAAAAAAAAAACATTTTTAAAAAATAATCTAAAAAATAGATGAATATATTGGCATTAAGTGAGGTGGGTATCATTTGTCACATCTCAAATTGTAAATTACGAATTTAAACTAAAATAAGTTTTGAATTCTTTTAATCAGTAGATGTGTTTTGTTATTTGTTATTTAGTAGTCGGCGACACACGCAGTTGACATCAGTTGGAGATATGTTAAGATATTCATTTTCTAATAATATTGTGATATCACAATGCGGTCTCCTTTCAACAATATGATCTCAAGCAGCAAGGTTTTACTGACCGGCAGAAGGCAAGTATTTTGACTTTAAAAGTGCTGTTATGTCTTCTTAATTTCTTGACCTTGTGTTAAGTCTTTTATAACAGCTTTTTGCATTGACTTTTCCATGTAAAGGAGAAGCAAATAGTAGTTGGCAAACTTATATCAACCATGGGATGACGTTATAGAAACTAATTGATAGGGTGTTACTTCACTTCTCGCGTTTGGTGAAGTAGCATAATCATTCTTATATTTTTTAAATTAAATTGGATTACATGTGACTAAGGTCAATATACTGGGGCATATTATATGAAGCCGTTTTGGTGGTCATATTATGCTGATAAGTCATTTTGATGTATTTACTGTAATGGTTTTGGACAATTATGATTTTAGCCTATAATGTTTTCTGACTTGTAACGGAATGAGTCCTTTCGTTTATTTACACGAGAGGAAGTCTTTACTCTTAGTCCATATCAGTTAGGCCAGCCAATTGAGCATTAACTCTTCTACATTTTGAGGCAGAGAGTAGAAAGCTCTCGTTTCTTTCTATTTTCTCCATTGTCTTCATTTTCGGCAGTAATCCCTTCCCTTTGTAGGACGCACACAAAGTTAGTATGGCCTCCACACCTGGTGATGTCTATTGAGCCGGTGCGGCCCGTGAATGGGACCATATTAGACAGCCTAAAATCAGAACCGAACCGAACTGGCCGAATGAACAGTAACCCAAGCTTGTCTGATTTTGAATCAGTCTTCTCAAACTATGCCAATTCAATGAACGTTGAATCGGGGTTCCGGTCCACAGCGGACTTAGAATTACGCAGGCTCGTTTATCGAATGAACTACCTAATTGAACCGACTGGCCGAACTGGTTTAACCCAGCGGTTCATCCTTAGTTAAATAACCAAAAAAAATAATATTTTCCCTACAAACTTGCAGAAGATTACAGAAATATCCCCTTAATTATAATTTTTTATTTAATTAATAAAACATAACACGTAAGAGTTGATTTTTTTATATTTTTAATAATTTAAAAATAATTTTTAAATTTCAATTAAAAAATTAGACCAATATGAACTACATGAACTAGTCCAAATCGATCTGTTAATGAACCAGAATAGGACTTGCTTGTTAATGAATTGGAACCAGTCTATCCTGGTTTACATTCTGGGTTAATTACACAAACTCAACCTGAACCAATCCATAACAATAACTAGCTCAAAATAGATTCTAGTTTCACCGTTCCCTTGCTCGATCCGAACCCATCAGTTTATGCCTGTTAGACACCACTATCCACGGATATGTATTTAAAAGCTTTGTGTAATCCAATAGTTATTGTGTTATGGATGGCAGGGTAGGCAAAGTTTGGTTGGATTTGGCTTTTGTCAAACTAAAAATTGAGTCAAAAGTAATAAATTCAAATCAAAATCAAATCGATTGGTTTAATCAGGTTGTGACCCGATTTCTCTAGTTTTGATTTAGTGAAAAAAATTAAACTTTCTTATCTAAGCATTTAAGTAATTATAACTAATAGCATTATTAATAAAATATAATTATTTTTATGTCATTAAAATATGTACACAAAAAAATATTAAAATTTAATCGTTCAATTTAATTTTGGTATAAACCAAAATTTGAAAAAACTCGATTTATAGTTTATGAAATCAAAAATCAAACTAAGACCATTTAAAAACAAAAATAATTGTGTTTTATTAATTTGATTCGATTTTTTGATTTTTTTCCCCTAACCTAATATATTTAGAATCAAAATCTTAGGATTATTGTGTAAGAATTCATAAATCTTGATATTATACTAAACAATTATGTATAAATGATATAAAAAATTCAATCATCCTGATTTTTTGCACATCATAATATTCATAAAAGTGATTTAAAGTATATACTTTGTGTCGTAGGTGTTCCTTGGTAAATTAGACTCTCTTCTTTTGAATAATAAAATAATAAAAACACAAGTTTCTCTCTCTTATCTTTTCTCTTTAATACAATAATATAAATTCATATCGTAATAAGATTAAAGACAATTATTATTTTTTTTATAGGTAGAAAAATAACTCTTTTTTTAAACTTTAAAAGGCACATTTTACTGATGTATAAATTATTTCAAATTTTTTTTGATTAATGTGTAAATTATTTTAAATTCTTTTCCTATCTTGACCAATATGATAGTTATTATATATCAATGCTAACGAGAATAACATAAAACAATTAATTATGTGATATTGCAATTGAACCAAATAATTAATTATCTTACATTGCACGAGTTGAATAAATATCTTACATATTGTTGATATTTTGAGTTGATAACTAATATATTAGTAATAATTAATATCAAAGCTGAATTAAGCATTTTCGTCCATCAATCAACCATAAATCTGTGTGCTTCTATTTTGTTTTTAGGATTGCAAGATTGTCCTCTTCATTCAAAATCGGAAATATGTTTTGTAATAATTTTACAATGAGAATTTCTCTAGATCAATAGTATTTTTGGCGTAATCTATTTATTTGAGCCAAATATATTGTCCTTTTGTGATATTTCATGAGCCAATCATCGACCAATCAAAAATACCAAACGATTTTGCTGTCTCGGTCGAGAAGAATGAATTGTTATAGTGCCCAACTATAAATTATCAATTGGGTTCATTTCTTTTATCTATTTGTGTCAGTTTTCCTAAATGTTATTTATGCCGCTACCCAGAAATGTTACACAATAATCCACTATTTTAAGTACGATCGTACACTGATTTTAGGTCTTCTTTTGATATTAATTTTTATTCTAATGTTTGGTGTGACTTTTGATCATATTACATCGACAGATTTACTTAACCTCAGCCCACGTTGGTGCTGCAAAGAATTATGCAAACACTAAGGGTTTGTTATTACAAATAAATAATATAATAATAAATAAGTATAGTTCCTATAAAAATTAATTATTTACATTCTAAACATCAATTTATATTATTTTAGTTCTATCTTAATACCTTGAATAACAAGATTATTTACCCTAAAATTTAACTAACTACTAAATTAAAATGATCCATTAAAATTCTATCCATTCTCAGTAAGTAAACTTAAATTTATAGTTGATAATTAAGAATATTATAATTATTTATGACTCTTTTTTAAAATTATAATAAAATTATTTTAGAATATCAATCTCTATATACCTATATGAATTAGAATAGTCATAAACAAAATAAGCAGCGGAGTTTCACTCAATGATCACATAAAACATGTAATTACATTTCTATCTTACAAAAACTTTATGATATTCTTATACCATAAATCTCTCTTTTCATGATTTCATTATAAATTTCAAATCATCTAAACAATACCCATTTATCTAAAAGTATTAAAAATGATGCAAAACACTCAATTAATAAAAATAAAATTTTGAACAAATAAAAGTTATAATATTATAATTAGTCATATCATAACCTTAAAAAATAAATTTGGTTCACAATAAAAGAAAATAACATAATAATCATTAATTGAACATATTTAACAAAGAAAAATAAAGAAAGAAAGAAATCAAATTTGAATTGAAATTTAAGATGATGAGATATTCCTTTTTTTTTTTTCAAGTTTCATAAATTCTTCTTTCTTTGTTCTCTTTCTCTTCTCCAAAGACGGCTCTCTTTTCTCTTTTGGAGGCTTTCTTGTACATGCTTTGGAGAAACCAAAAATAGCACTCAAACCCCCCTTTTTTCATTTGGGAAAAATTTATTTTTACCTAGTGCCTTGTCTCTCCTTTTAGGCACCTAAGCACTCAATACTATTCATGTTTTACTGTAGCAAAAATACTATAGCAAATTGTTGTAGTGGTGAACTGTGGTAGGGTTATTATAGCAAATCACTATCTGACGGACTGTAGCACAATCTAAGTGATTTTGACCAATGCCTAGACACTTTACTCTATGTTTCTTGCTTACTTTAAATTCTTTTAATATGAATATTACTTCCACACTTTATCAAGTGTTCCTATTATTAAATGCTTCTAAATCTTGCAAAAACAAGTAAAACTTTTTTTAAGAAATGATAAAATCTCAAAAATTATTTTAATGTTAACTCAATAATATCCAAGAATACGAGTATAAATAATCAAATATTATGAGAACGGTACTCATTCTTTACTTTATTACTTGCTTGTAATCGCATAAACTTGTATTTATATAGATATTTTTACAATATATTTATGGCATCGTTGTTGGGACTTTATTTATTTATTCATTCTAATATTAATCATAAATAAATTTTAGTCTTACTGCAAATTTTATTTTTTATTACTTGAATTTGTTTTCTCAAATGCTTTTAGCTAGTTTATGTAATAATTAGGAAGTGATCAACTTTTACCTTCTGATTTTAAAATCAAAAGAATTTGCTAATGAAATAGAAAAAAAAATAGAGAAATTGCTCAATAATCAAATATAATGGCTAAACATTTTGGAGAAGTAAAAGATAATTGAACTTTGTATGACTACGCGATACCAAATTACAAACAATTTTTTGGAATAACTCACTCAACAATTCATGCCAACAATTTCAAGATTAAGCCAACCATTATTCAGATAATCTCAATAAATCAATTTAGGAGTTCACCTCACAATGATCTTGCAACTCGTATTTCGAGCTTTTTAGAAATTTGATATTTTCAAGAATAATAATATGTTTCACAATGCCATCCAACTGCAATTTTTCATATTCTTACTTTAGGGACAAGGCAAAAAGTTGGCTCACTACTTTACCAACTGAACGTATCAACTGGGACGGATTTAATGCAAAAGCTTTTTACAAAGTTCTTTTCACCTTCAATGACAATAAAGATGAGGAGCAACATCAATACAATTGTTTAACATGGTATGGAGCTACTTTTAGAAAATTTATAAGCATATGTTGAGCAAGTGCCCACATCATGGTTTTTAATGATGGCTTCAAATTCATACTTTATACAATGGACTAAGGAGTTCAATAAGAAATTTGGTAGATGTAGCAACACGAGGCACTTTAATGAATAAAACGTAGGATGATTCTTATTCTCTATTTTAGAAAATGGCCAAAAATATTTATCAATGGTCAACTAGACATTTTGTGCCAAAAGAAGCATTTAAAATTCATGAAGTCAAGCCCATCACGACTTTACCTTATCAAGTATTTTTATTATCTAAGCAATTAAGGGTCTTAATAGCTAATGTCATTTAAACCCTATTTTTAGTGTACGAATAGTGCAATAGAGCCCAAGTTAGTACACAGTGGTAAGTAAGAAATCTTTCTCCTCATCGTAAGTTGAATAAATGCAATTTGTGAGAAATTTCAATGGGTATAAAACTAACTCTTTATTCTAACTCATACAACATGTGATGGAAGTATCACTTGAACTTTTCTTAGAGCAACAATCAGAATATAGTAAGACCACCACTGGAACTTCAACAATAACTATTAAAATTTCAATAGCAATAATCAGAGAAGAAGGTACCCTTGAAAGATGCATTGACACGTTAGAACTTTCAGTTTATGACAAAGGTTAAAACAATACTTCAAAATCAAGCAACTTTTATCCAAAATATAGAGGTACAAGTAGGATAATTAACTAATGAGATCAATAATAAAACTCAAGTTAAACTTCCTTCTAATAAAAAAAAAAAACCTAAAAAAGTGTTAATGCTATCAAACTTTATAATGACAAAGAGTTAGCTGTAGCATTCAAGAGAAGCACTCCAGATGCTAAATCAAGTGCATAATTTGAAGAGGTTAAACATTCTAAGAGTTCTAGTAAACAAGAGAAAGAAAAGTCAACATCTACACTCTTTTAAAACAATCTCCATCTTATATTCAACCTATTCCATGCCCTTATATGTTCCATAAGTAAAAATTAGATAAGTGGATTTCAAAGTTTCTTTATCATTTTTAAGAGATTGCACGTTAATATTCTTTTTGTAGATGCTTTACAACAAATACCTAGTTATTGAAGTTTACAAAAGAGATTTTGTTAAATAATAAGAAGTTGAAGAACAATGAAATTGTTATAGTTACTAAGGAGTGCACCATAGTTCTACAAAAAATGCTACAAAATTAAGAGATCCTAACGACTTCACCATCCTTTGCACTATAAGGAATGCCAATTTTGACAGAGCAGTACATAATCTAAAGACAAGCATCAATTTAATATCTATATCTATATTCAAGTAAATAGGTTTAAGGTAAGCAAAACTGATGATAGTTTCATTGTAATTGACAAATAGGTCTATCAAATTTTCAAAAGATATTATTGAAGATGTGCTAGTAAAGCTAGACAAGTTCTTCTTCCCATCGGACTTCCTTATTCTTGACCTAAAGGAAAATAAAAAAATTTCAGTCATTCTTGTTCGACATTCTCAGCCACTAAAAAAGTCTTTGTTGATATGCAGAAAGAATAACTTAGTTGAAGAGTTTAAGATGAACAAGTCTCGTCAAATGTTTTCAATAAAATACTGTAGTGAAGTAACTAGTTATTTGTTAATATTGTTGATTGTTGCACTAAAGAAGTATAAGGAAAAGACACATGAGAATGCTCAAAGGTTCAAAATGAATTGGCAACAACTTAAGGCTTACAATGCTTGAAAGAGGAACATTAAGCGACTTACAATAAATGTAACAGACCCAAGGTGATAAGTTTCATCGAATAATCATGTTAAAGATTATCAAACAAACACTTCTTATAAAGCAACCCAAGCATTTTTAAACTTTTGCTTTTGATTTGTGTTTATTTTATTTTTCTTAATTAGCATTTTTTACTTTTATTTTTTAGAAAATCTTTTACAATGAGAAAATCTTTTACAATGGAAAGCTGAACAATTTTGAAGACTGTCACAAAGTTCACAAGTTAATTCAAACTTAAAATCCTAATAAGTGTAAGAAACTGCAACTAAAATCTAAGATTAGAGTACCTAGTTCTTGAAATAGGAAGCCTAGCTTTTAAAATAGTGAATTTTCCTCTTTAACCCGAGAACATAGTGCCTAAAAGCTTAAATGTAAAAAAATAAAAAAAATAAAAAAAAAACCAACACCTCTTACCCATTGTCCCTATTGATAATGATGATAAAGATGTGTCTTGCTATATCATAATTCAATAAAGTCCTCTATTCTTTAACTTACATATTTTTATTTCACATTGAAGATAATGTCCATTTTAAGTTTGGTGGAATTATTTTTCTTTTCATTTTAAGTTGCTATCTTGTTTGCTTGCTTTGTTATTTCATTTTTTAAAAACACTTTGATTGTTTGGTTTGAGTGTTGTTTAGGTTAAAATATAAGGCTAACGGTAGGAATCTACGACTATTTGTTATACAAAAAAGAAATAAGTTTATGAGTGTAAAAGGATTTAAATCTAGATTAAAAATAAAATAGATGAAAAGAGAAAATAAGGCAAGAGATATTTTTATTTAAAGTTGGGGTTGATACTTAACAAATCGTGGAATAGTTTATGTGCATAGGATGATTTGAGCTACATTAATAGTTTTTATCCTACTGTTACTCTAATCATATGTTGTAGTTTAATAAAATTCTAAGAATCCTTAATGCTGTGTTTTGCCTATATTGGTGAAAAGTGACATGAAAAGCAAACTTATGTAATTCTAAAGTTCAAAGTCGAAGTGCATACACTTATTTGCATAAATGTATATAAGTTGTGAATATTTTAATATAAAAAGGATTTTATAGACATACATACCCCCAAAGAATCTAAGGTAAGGAGAAAATTTTTTTGCTTGAATTAAGTTAAATTTTTATATGTGCATGATATTTTAAGTTTTTCTCAACTACAATCTCAATAAAATCTTTAAGGCCCCATTTACAAGCTAAACTAAATTATCAATCATTTGATGGTATTCATTTTATTTTTTATTTTACTCAAGGACAACAAAAATGCTAGGTCTTAGTGTTTATGATGAGCAAATTTTATATTCATTATTTTGGATATTAACAAATTAATAATTAAATAGTTTTTGAGAATTTATCACTTTTAATGAAGATTTTGCTTGTTTTTTATAAGATTTGAGAAAATTTATCAATGAAAATACTTAATGAAGTCTGAACACATATTAAAATAACCCAAAAACAATAAAAAAAAAAAGAGAGAGAGTGGAGAGCCTAGCCCCCAACAAGCAGCACCTAGGCTCTATTATAGTAATTTTGTTAAGTGTGCCACTATAGTAATTTTGCTACATTACTGGGTTACAATGAAAACATATCATAAATAGTGTTGAATGCTAGCTAACTAAAACAAGAAAAAAATAATAAGTCTTCTCCAAATCATTCACGAAGAGTTTGGGTGTTATTTTAGGACTTCTCTGAAACATTTATAAAGAAGGCTTTTAGGGACAAAAAATAGAAGGAGAAAGAGCCATTAAAGGAGAAAGAAAAAGAAGATAGAAAAAACTCATCAATAAGAAGCTTGGATTTGGAAGGAAAGCCATCTAGCAAATTTCTCCATTGATATTGAATTTAGTCATGATAGTTTTAATTCACTACATTATGAACTAACTTTTATACTCTAGGATTATAATATAGCTAAATTAAAATAATTTGATTTTTGTCTATTTCAATTTATTGAAGTCTTTGATTATTGGTTGTGTGTTTTACATTTTTCTTAATGCTTTTGGTTAATTGGCCATTAATTAAATATTTTGATTGTATATTGATACCCTACAAAATAATATTTATACTTGTGATCTTGTGATAAATGCTATTTAGTTTAATATACTTACATATTTAGTGTAATCTATGCATTCAAGTTGTAGACTTAATGAATTTTTGATTATTCTAATTCACATATGAATATAATGAATTAATAGATTGACGATATTTTTATTATAATCCTATAAAGCTAATGATTGTTTTTAAAATGTCTTAATTTAAGCATTTGCATCGATATTTTTAGAATAATATAAAATTAATAATATCATTAAAATAAATAATTGTATAATATTAATAATAAACTGTTTTATAATATTAAAATATTAATTAACATAATAATGTAATATTATTGCCATATTATTTTTATTATTTATTTTTTAAAAAAAATGGACATACATTTGATAATAATATAATTCTATAACATAAATTTGTAGAAATAAAATTTATAAAAATTTTGTGCATGATAATACTAATTTATGTAGTTGAACGTTATTATTATTTTTAAGTAGAGAAATATATACTAATCATTGTATCAAATACATCTTTATACTAATTATCAAAATGATTGTGCGAAAGAAAAATTTATGTTAAGCAAAATTATTCGTTATAACTCATAGCATCATTCTTCACAATTGTGGAATAAAACAAAAATCAGCTAGTAATTTTAGATTTCTCAAGAAGCAGTACACCGCGATGCATTCCGCCAATGAATGCAACAATTGGAGATTGAAGCAAGCAGTGGAGGATGAACTGAATGACGCGTAGTATATAACAGATGACTTGGAACATTCAGCTCAATTGCTGCTCACAAAATTTGTACATGTAGTTGACCCTTATAGCTTATGGGCCATTTCACTCGCTCGAGACTCATTCAAAACATATACTGTTCTTTCGCCCATAAAAGATGATGGATAAGCAGTTGTCCCTTACCATATTCCTTTCTAAGTCAAGAATGGCGGGACCATCATCTATATGGATTCGGTCTTCAATTTTGATGAAATGTGACGTCTCATTTGAATATTTAAATTAATTCAATTTCAATTCATAATAAATGTAAAATAAATGTGACAAATATAAGTAAATAAGTTTTAACAAAAATAATTATATAGTATGATTCATAATTTAATACCAATATTTAAGTGATTATAAAATAATTATTAATGTTTTTTTATGCTAAATGAAATATAATTTACTTTGCATTTGAATTTTGTTAAACATACATTTACAAAATTAAATTATATATAAGTGAGGGAGTAATTAAATAATTAAATATCTTAAATAATAATTTTATATATTAACAAGTGTGACAAAATAAATCAAATGATGATAGAATGCAAAGTTCCAATTCGAAATGAAAACTGAAACATGCAATAAAATATAACATAATTTTTGTTTTTTTATGCAGGACAGAGGGTTTATTTGTCTATTGGATGAGTAAATTAAGATTCACTAAAATCAGCTAGAAATAAACCATAATTGACAAGGTAGGATACTCTGTTAATCCTACACTGTTATATAGAGTAAGTTTTGATTCTAAAATTTTAAAATTAAATTTTTTGAAAGTAAGTTTTGATTCCCCTTAAAACTGAAATTGTACATTGTTTTTGCTCTCTTCTATTAAATATTTATATAAATATGAATGCTCCAACCTAGAGACCACCGCGTGACAATCACTGCACACTCTAGAGATACATTCTATTTATATGGAACGTCTCTCGAAAATTCACTAAACTTTTAAGGATCGTATACTCTATTCACATAATTTAAAAAATACATATATAATTACACTTAAAATTACTTATAGTATACGTATATATAAAAATTTTGAAAAAAAAATAAATAAAATATTTAAATTTTAAATAATATCAAAATTATATATTATAAAATATCAAAATACTGAGTAAAATCATTTGCTAGCAAACCTCAACGAATATAAGATGAGTCGAAAAGCCTAAAATAGAGGTAATGAAGTGATAACTTTGTCCACCCCTATAATGTATAATGATGTAACAATTATAAGATTTAACTTGAAATAGATAAAGTGAGAGGGATGAGTGTAAAATATAGTTAGCAAGTGAACAACAAGCAATATAAAACTCATGAGAATTTGAGATATTAAGATACTAAAATAATTATAAAATTATAATCATTTATCAAACAAATCTCACATTTTTTAAAATTAGTTATGCATTCAAAAATATATTAAAAAATGGTTGTGTAAGCCTGTGTTTATTTATTTTATAAAATATTGAGTTTGCCTATTGTTTCTCAAGTTATGAATTTGGGCAAAGTAGATATTTAAAACTATTAATGAGTTTTATTATATTAATAGTTAAATTATTAAATTATATATATAATATATATTTAGAATTAACTCATTTTTTAATTTATTAGTTTATAAAAACTATTTTGTCAAATTATGACCCCACTTATTGGCCTTTACAAAAATCCATTTATAGGCTACTTCCTGTAGTATTAAAGCAATATCAATACATCACCAATAAACACAGTTTATAAGATAAATTATTTAAAGCACACACACACACACACACACATATATATATATATATATATATACATATATATATATGCCCAAAAGGCCATTTTCATAATTAACATCATAAATATATAATACAATAATAGCATACAAATCATAAGTCTTATATAATATCAATTCATTTATATGTTAATCTAGTATTCCAATAACTCAAAATAGTTTTAAAAAATAATTTATTAAATCAAAACATGTATTCTAAAATAATTTTCTAATGAATTAAATATTACACACAATTCATTTATAATTTATAAAAGCATCTATACTCTCTTACTAGTTCTCGTGCTGGCTTAGATCTTTTCCTGAAGTGCATGCATTTAAAGAATATAATATGCATTTCTATTAAAATTCAAATTCTAATAAAATACTTATATACTCCAATATGAAATATATATGTATGATGAATATAAATTTTTAAGTTGATGTACAAATTAAAACTTGAATTTATACAAAATCATTTATAAAAATCAGTATGTCCTTTAGTTAAAATCAATTTTTAAAGATAATTTAATAATTTTGAAAAGGTCAAAATTTTTTAAAATAATCTTTTAAGAAATAAACTAGACTCACTAAATTTTTTAATAATTTTTGAATCACTTAATTTAAATATTATTTAGAAGTTCAAAAGTGATTTATAAAATTAAGATTACCAATGTGTGCTACAGTAATTGCTACAGTAATTTTAGAAAACAAAAGCACCAAAGTCATAGTGCTAAACCATAGCACCCGGTTGAATTTTTGCACGGTAAAAATACAAAAAAAATAAAAAAAAATGGAGACTTTTGATAAGGAAAATGAACTCCAAATTTTGTCCCATAAGTACTTATCAAAAAAGTTTTTAAAAGTATTATAATTTTGTCTCTAATACAGTTTACTCAAAAATACTTTTATTTTTGGTAGAACTAAAAAAACTACAAGGAGATCAAAATTAGTGAAAATTTGTTTTATTTCTTATCAATACTAAATCCTATCCAAATCAAATTAGTTTGAAATTAAACTTTAAACATAATTTCTAAACCTCAAATTCAATCATTCTGAACTTAAATTAAGTCTCAAAAAATGTTTTAAATCACAATCTAAGTCAACATAAACAAAACTCTAAAAATCCAATTTAACACTAGAAATTCTTGCCATTCAACCGATTTTCATGCAGTGAAATCTCATGGCAAGGCTTTCTCATTCTAATAAGACTCGTATTCATCCTCCAATATTAAGAACAAATTTAAACTTAAAGGCATGACAATAATATAGAAATATCTATTTTATATTTAAGCAAAATCAAAGAAATAAACAAAATTTAAAGTTTTAAACATTTAAAAACCTTACCTAAATTTAATGGAAACTCTAAAATTCCAAGATGAGGCGTGGAATTGCTATTGCCTAAATTAATGCTCGAAACCCCAATAAATCTTCTAGAGAGAAAAAGAATTCTTGGAATTTGAAGAATGAAAAAGAAATAGAGGAGGTTAATATAGTATGATTGAGTGAAGAATGGGAAGAAGAATAATAACAGCAAATTTCACTCAAATCTTTACCTTTTAATTTCACAAAACTCTTAACCTCTTTTTTTTTCTATATTTAAGTCCTCTAAATAAGTAAATAAAATAATAGTCTCCGTAATATAACATAGAGTTATGAAATATGTACATGCATAAAAATGTAATCTAAGTGCAAAAAGAGAAAATTATTCTTAGGGTTCAAAGGATGGGTTCTATAAGTTCCTTATAAATGATTAAATTATATTTTAAAATATTTTAATCAAAAATGACCTTAATTATAATTATTCTAAAAGTAAGAATCTAAAATCCATTTGTTCTGCATTGACTTTGATACTTCTATAACTATAGTTAAAATGTGTTGTGATAAATTAAAAAAAATAAATTGTAGTATTTTATAATTAAATTTTTATTCTATTTTAAAGTTAAAATCCATATTTAGTAAATCATAAAAAAAGAAAAAAACAATCACAAATTAAATTACTAAAAACTGCAAAATAATGATAGTAATAATAACAACTACTACAACAACAATAGACTTGAATGAACAAATTATCCATTTAAATAAAAATTTAGATGGTATAATACCAATAATAATGACTTTGTTTCATACACATTGCCTTCGACGTAGTCTTTGCTGGTTACAATTTTAAAAATAGGAAAATTAATTAGATAACAACTGACAAATATATTTCAATATTCTTCGACTCAATTTTAATGTGTCATTCATTTGTCAAAATTTCATTATTCAATTGGTACTTTTCATACATATTGTCTAGAAATCATGATATCCAAATCATATGTCAACATCCCTCAGTCAAGAAGCCCAATTTTTTTGTTGCGAGCTTAATAATGATATTCAATTAAAAGTCTTGGTAAACAAATTTGGATTATTATGTTCTTTGATCTCCAAACTAAATAAGGAACCTCTTTTATTTGAGGTTGTGCTTAATTTTTATTTGTTAAGGAAGAAATATATATGCTTCCCTTCTTTTATTTTTTTTCTTGAATTTGAAACAAGTTCAATTTATTTCCCTCGTAAATTTGATTAATAGTAATCTGCTAAGTCATTTGAAATTTGTTACTAATAGTAAAGTAAAAGTTACGTAAAACTTATTCCTATTTTATTAAATTTATAGATTTATAAAACGAGTAATAAACAAACAAATGCACAAAGATTCTTCCTGAAATTATGCAATAATTACAAAAGGTAATGGATTAAAAGTCATAATTATCATTATTTGGGTTAAATTAACATACTTATTTTAATAGTTATTACAAATCAAAAATCGCTCTTTGCTATTTTTTTGGATTTTGGAGATATCTTCTGGGTCCTCATACATTGCCAAGGCCTGAAGACATAGAAATTCATATGGTTGCCGCTGCACAATTGGCATGTTGCACTGTTCTGTTTTATACTTGTTCACCTCGAATGGTAAAACAAGTGTTATACTCGTCATTAACTTATATGCCAATGAGAAAATAAGTGTTCCAAATCAGAAGCAATATAATTGACACCTTTATTCTACTCAATATCTTGGAAACACGACAAATATTTTTACTTAAACATACTAGATGCACACATTTATGCTTCGGTGAAGATCTAATTGTGGAACTCTTTTCCCTTGTAATATTTTGTTGAAACATAGAAAACATGCTACACTTCCTTTGCCCGTTTTCTTTAAACTTAGTTTTGATTAATCCAACTTACTTCTTCTTCTTGGTTGGATAGCAAGATGATCATGATGTGAAATTAGTTAAAAGAAGGCAAAGTAACATGGAATTACCTAAGAGGTCGCAAACATGATCAGGAACTTTTCCGTAGCAGAAAATTAAAATTTACCTTGATTACTTACAAAGATCCTTTTATTATGATCAATAAGTATATCGAGAATATTAGTATGGCATATCTTATACAAGTAAGATATTAAATCTTTCCTAAATCTTTAATTTCTCTTAATCTCTTGAATCCTCCTCGATCAATCTTGAAGTTTTTACTTAAATTTTCTACAGACCCTTAAATTCTAGTACAACTTTGACCTTGAAGACATCTACATCAAGATTTCTTGGTGAATAAATTTGTATATTTTTGGGTCTTCTTTCCATGTCCTTTTCAATTGCATCAATATGATATAAAAGCTAAAAGTTATGGTCCAAATACAAAGACTAATGATAAATCACACAAATTAAATAACTAGTGTTTTAAGATTTTTTTAAATCATAATTATGCGTGAATGCTAGTTCTTGAAAAGAGATATATTAGAGTTTTGATTCTTTCAAATTTTGGGTAAGCAAAAAATTTTCTCGTCTACGTTTTGAAGAAAATTCTCTCTTGTTTATTCTCATGATCTCATCCTAATTTTTTAGGCTAAAGGAGTTTATGTAGGTTACATATTTTGACTTTTAAAATTCAAAGCCATGCAAAAAATTCATTTAACTAAATGGATTTTCAATTATTATTAGCAATCCTATTTAAATGAAATATTATTTGATTAATCTAATTAATTAAATAATATTATTCTTATTAAATTAAAAAATTAAATATAAATATTTTATATAATTATAATTTAATCTCAATAATTTTTAAAACTATTAAACAAACCCTTAAAGGTTATGAACTAAACAATTAAATCGTAAATCTTTTATTTACATATTTTAATCTTAATTCCTCAATACTTTTTAGTGTACGACCCATTAGGTTTTCTCTTATGTTAGTAATAGAGATAATTATAAATTTCATAAGCCAAGATAAAGTACTATTAATTTATCCCTAACTAACTCCTTAATCAAGGAATCATTTCCATAGATAAAAAGTGGCATCTAGCAATACATCAATGGATCTTAATTGAGAAAAAATATTAATTCAAAACCCTATTTCATAAGGAATTACCATATGATACTCCTTTTGCCATAACTATATTCCTCTTTAATATAGAGTATGGAAAGTGTCAATTTCAATGATCATGATTGTAGTAATATTGTCTTATGACAATCACTTGTGAACTAGAGATACGAAACTGCTTTCAAAACTCTTTCACCATGGCAATGGGTTCACCATGGCAATGGTTTCACATTATCACTCATGCAATTCATGCTTAAATTGAAATATTTTCTCTAACTATCAAAAATGACAAATCATTTATTGATGTCTCACAACCTACGTATGTTGTTCATATTACCTAATCACTATTTTATGCACAATCTCTTACCGAATAACAAAGATGTAGTGTCAAAGTATATATGATCTACACACTAGATACTATGAAAATCTCTAGTCTAAGAATCAATCATACCACCACTACAAAGAGACTTACTATGGATACGTGAATAATCACTTCATATAAATTCTTTTGTGGCTAGTTTGATGCATGTGTTATCTAAAAAGTATTCATATATTAAACTAAGTGAACACCTTCACTAACAACCTGTGAGATCAGCTACCTAGCTTCGTAAGATAGCAATCATAATGCATACTAGTCTAAACTACTTATATTGTTGTTCTAGTATTGACAGTCTTATGTATGAGAACATTTAAGAATAAGAGGATCTCATTTTTCAATTAAATGGGCTCTACTAAGTGTTATTCTACTGATTTTATCATATAAAAAGGTTTTAAATACAAAACATATGCTTATAGATAAAATTACTAATGTTATTAATCAATTTAATAATGTGATTTTATATACAAGTCTGATTGAACATAAGGCATATCACTAACAGATGGATCTTAAGATGAAAAACACACTCTTAGATGGCAAAATACCTCCATGTCTCCAAAACTAAATATTTGACTTATGCTATGCCAAGGTAACTTATACAAAAGTTTGATCACTTTCTTTACTAACAAATTTTTTTTTATATTTATAAATTTTACATAATATTACATATATGATCACTCAAAATATTTGATATGAAACTTTAGCGCTTCATTTATTTAGAGACTTGAGAGTTTATGCATATTTCTTAAGAAGCTTATAGAGATTCTTAGATTGAGGATTTTTTTTTTTTTTTTGGTTTTTTAGGTTTGACGTAATGTTGTTGGATAAATGTTTTCAATCGTGGAAACTAGATTCTGTTAATAAGGAACCTATTTTCCTAAACTTTCGTAGGTTCTTTTTTCTTAGAAACTTTAAGAAATAAAAAGTCTCCATAACGCTAATACTATTTGGATGTTCTCCTCAATGACATTGGTTAGGCACATGATTATATGATTATGGTTCAAAAAATTAGTAATAGCCATTTGAATTGACTTTGAACAGTGAACTTTCAATTCAAACTCTAATAATTTGGGAGACACTGGTGATCCCTTCATTTCTTGTTCCCTTAATGGGAGGCACTAATGTGAGTTAAGTTCCAGGCTAAGTTATATTTTTTGTTTAATAACACATTGATAAAATCTTAATAAATTAGCTAATTTTTAGAAAAAAAAAATAAAGAAGTAGATATTTTTCTTTAACTCAAAATTTTAAAATACCTTATTTATTAATTGTAAATTTACAAGTTACCTTATCATTGTTATTGTTTTGTTAACTGTGACAGTTCAGGGAGAAAAAGTGAGACACCATTTTTTGTTGAAGGGATTAATTCACTCCAGCGACAGTTGTAGGGACTCGTATTGGTTGGAAATATTGGTGCTGTAGTTATTTGGAGCTTGATAGTTTGAATTTTTTTTTATGTAACTTAATGTTCCATTAATGATAATATCCTCAGAAAGTATTAACTTTATTCATATTTAGTTAAATTACTTCAATTTGGATGCAGATTCAAAATCAATTAATATGTCAATGTAATATTGGCAGGAATAATATAATATATTCATCGTATCCTAACTAATCAATTTACAACTCAAGAACTACAAATTTTTTTATTAATCATTGTAATAAAGTTCCCTTGACACATAGACAGGTATATTATAAATCGATAACTTAAAATTTTTGTCATGCATTTTTGAGAGGCCCTTCCTTTCAACGAGAATAAAATTCAAGAAAGGGTCAGCAGACAGTTTCCATATCTAGATTGTCTAGATTTCTAGTAATGACCTTTTGCGTATTATACAATTTCATGGTAACTTCAATATCTTAATTTCTTTATGCAAGTGGGAGGACTCAACACACATCAATGTGAGGGTTATTATTATTTTTTAAAATTATATACTTCATTTATGCTTACCCCATATATGGTATATCATCGATGAATAATATTGACTCAATCAATAACAAGTGATATATAAAATTTTACCAATAAATTTAGAAGAAACCTTTACGGTGTTAAAGTGTTACAAAACTTTTTGAAACAAGTATAATTTTATTTTATGCTATATTACATGTATGTATCATATAAAAGTATATATGTATTTTATGTATATAAAAAATTAATATATTTATTGAGTTTAAAATTTATTATAATTTATTATAATTCTCAAATAATTAAAGATTTAAAAATATAGTAAATTAATTTGACTGAACTTTTATTATTTTATAGTCCTTTAATAATTAAGACTTCCGCTATTATTAAATTTTTTAAATTCTTTCAAAAGATTTTGATATGATTAAGAAATGTTTATAAAGTTATATAAGTTTATTTTTTAATGTTTTTACATAATTTAACCATTGCAAGTTAAAAAAATCACATTTTAAATTCTTTTAAATTTGTGGGCACACGACCTAGTCCTAATAAAAAAATTTTCGATCAACAATTATTATTTTAAGATTTTTTATTTTTTATATTTTTATATAAATTAAAATAAATAATTTATTTATACGCTAATTTATAATTTTTAATTTAATATGATCAATATTTTCTATCAGTTTGTTTTTTTTATTTATTTAATAGTATTAAACATAAACGGAGATCCCTCATCTCTCCTAAAACGAGCGTGGAAACTGAATTTTTTTTGTTTAAATGAGCATGGGAGTGGAACAGATAAATCACTCCCAAAATAGGAAGGAGATTACCATCCAACAAAGTGTTTATTAGCTTTCTGGGATAACTACAACAAAAAGTAAAATATATCACATGGTGAATCCACCGAAAGTGTCTTCCGGGGACAGAGAGAAGTCAGATCAGCTACATAACTTATTATGATTAAATCATTTAACATTCCTCTAGTTCTTGCACCTTTGTAATTGCTCTCAACAAATAGAGAAGTATAGACCGAATCATTCACTCATGTTTCATTTTTTTTTACCTCTCTCTCTCTCTTTTAGTGAAGCATAAAAATGAATTTCAAAAAACCTATACTAGAAGATTATACCTTCAATTAATATCTGGGACCATGTAGCCAAGATCCGTTAAAAGCCGCACAAGCTATTAATCGTAGATTCTAAGAAGGTGTGAGATTCCCTAATTGGCAACAGAAATATTCTGAAGCAATAACTCCAAGTCCTTCAACCTGCATAGATGATGAGAAGCATAAGCATATGAATGAATATTCAATGGAAAATTAACTAAAACTAATAAATAGTACTGATAAATTACTTGGACACCATACCTTACATTACTCAAATCGGGGTAGATTGCAATAGCTTCTTTAAAATCCTGAAATAAATAAATAAAAAATCTCAAGAGGCAGCCTTCTGATTATCAGTTTAAAACAAGTATCGATTATTATATATCGCAATGGCTTTATCTGTTTAATGGAGGGAAAATTCCTCACTTGGTCTGCTGTCGAGGGCGTGTAGCTGATAACACATGACATCCCAGCTGTTACTGCTGCCTGCCGAGATGAACTTTTGTTTAGAGGTTGAACATGGTTAATGAACTAATTTTGCGTACAATGGTTATCCAAACTGAGAGGAGGTGAAATGAAAGCTAAAATGTGAAATTAGCAATTGATTGCTCATTTGATCGCATTAATTCATTATTGACCTCCATGGCCTCAAAGTGTCTGAAATGATGAAATTATTGATTATTGCAAAACAGAGGACTTACTTGTAACCCTATGACACTATCCTCTACCACTAAACAGTCTTTCTCTGATACACCTAGCCACTGCAAGGAATAAAAGTTTCACAAATTATGTCAAAATAAATACCAAATGGCCCACAAGAGGTGCAGTCAAGGTGTTTAAACAGTACTTCTATTAGGATGTCCACCATTGTTCAA
Organism: Swietenia macrophylla; assembly: GCA_032401905.1. NCBI lineage: Eukaryota > Viridiplantae > Streptophyta > Magnoliopsida > Sapindales > Meliaceae > Swietenia > Swietenia macrophylla. The sequence continues at coordinate 4,402,390 of CP135586.1, read as the reverse complement.
ACCTGGGGATTGGTAAGGGGTTAAAAAATGTTATTTGGGCATTGATCCACCCTCTTAGCTTTTATAAAAAAAAAATACCAAATGATGTGTAGAACTTTATTGTCTACATGCGCAATTTTTAGTTCATACTATCATAAAAACTACCTTAGCAGCTGTCAAATAAATTGATGGATCAGGCTTCTTTTCCTTGACATCATCACCTACAAGTACAGAAGCATAATAAGATAAAAATAAAAAGTGTCAAACTCATTAGTAATGAAGTTAGACAATTCAAAATAGATCAAACTTGCATCAAAACTTAAAGAAACCTAATCAACTGGATGCATTCCTGATATTATGAAATGTAGTGAATCTTAACTCTGATTCCAATTATACTTGTTGGGAACACAGTATTTTCAAGGGGGAAAAAATGAAAAAAAAAAAAAAAGAATGAATGAGAAGGAAATTGTTAGGCTTCAAATGTTATATATAACATGACAACATAACACTTGGCAGAGTATCAAGCTCATGTATTACATGGACAAAACATTCATATCGTCACTAAGAGAATTATACATCCTATTGCACAATATATAGTGATATTAAATTACAAATATAATCAACAAACCTGCAAGGAAGCAATCAAGACCATGAAAGCGCTCCTATAACAAGGAAAATAGAACAAATGAAAAAATGGGTAGAGAAAAATACTTTTAATTGCATATAGTTGGATAAAAGATTTACCAGTCCTATTAGATTTTCAAGACAAAGTATAACTGAACTTTTAGTTGCTGCAGAGCAAACAGCTAGCTTTTTACCCTGCAACAGTAAGTAGATAACGAATGATTACAATAAGCATAGATTAAACACTTGCTGGAAACAGAATGAAAATCAGTAAGTCACCAATAATCATTAGCAATTGGAAAAACGTATCAAAGAAATCACATAGAGAAGAGAAGAAGTAGAGAGACAACAGATGAAAATGATTAATAGAATCAGAATCTTAAAATCCAATTAAGTTATAGTTCAAGAGATTCAATAGAAATGATTCAATTTAATGTATCCTGATATAGTGACTGAATAACAAAAGTGTTATCTTACAGCAGCCTTGGCCTCATCCATCAATCTCAGAACTCCAGGTCTAGGCTCCACCTGGTCAGAATGACATCAGCTAGTAGCCACTGGGTCAAAAAGTTCACTGTGGACAAGAAAGTCACTACAAAAAGATATGTGAAAATCTACTTACAGCTCCAGATTTGATAATTTGTTTGTACCGTTCAGTTTTCCAGTCCTATAAAACCATAGAAGAGTAATACATGAACTTTTGAAGTGCACATAAAGTAATGTTCGGTAATTAAAAGTCAACATCAAGAATTGGCAAAGGTAAGTATTCGTATAGATTAGGAAAAAATTGACAATCTAGGATTTTAAGGCTTGGCTTTTGATTGATGTCTTAACATTTTTTCTCTTTTGAGAAGAAATGACCATCCTTGGGCACAAATAATGTATAGCACACAAGTAATACTACTCATCCAAAACATTATCCAAAAACCTCTGTCTCATGTAATGTGGCATTCATCATCAACAATAAGTACAAAATGTCCAACAAAAAAGAATGTAAACTACATTGAACAAATAGATTCATTCAAGTCAAATGTAGTATTAAGCTTCACTGTGAAAAAGTCTTTGTTTGTCTCGAACACCTGAACAACAGTGAACTTAAACTTCTCAAATACTAAAGGTACATTTGGTTTGCAACCGCAAACATGTTTAGCCAAAAATTGTATAATTTGGAGCTTATGGCTATAACTTAGGTACAACCAGATAAAGAACAGCAAAAAGAGCTTTTCATTGTTTTGAAATCTTATATTAGTTTATCAGATTATCTCCCAAAATGTTTTCTAGAAATTTCCTACCAAAGTATTTTTCTTAAGTTTTAAAAAGAAAATGTATTCAGATTGTAGAGCAATAGACACTCAGTTCTCAAATTTCAATTATTGAGGAGCTTTGCTTTCCCCAACTTCGAAAACAATTTAACCCCCTTTCCATGTCCTACTTTTAATTCTCAAGACTTACCTTGACAAAAATGAAAACTAATGTTAGTAAAAATTGTACCTGAAGGGTATCAATCAATTTGGCTCGATCATCATCATTTTCTGGGGGTATCTGGAATATGGTGGAAGATGGCCATCCGTGCTCTTTGAAGTACCTGAAAATTCCCAGAAATAGTTCAACAGAACACTCAAAAACCGAACAAGAAATGAAATATTTACATTTTGTTGTGAAGAAGACCATCGCATTTTTGGTTTTCCGCCGCCAATTTGGTTCTGGAGTACGTCGTAAAATTCAGAGGCCCAATTGAGTGGCTGTTCAGAAGAAGGGTCACATCGGACGTTGAAGTGAGAGAAGGCATCGTTGTAAGCTTGGCGATGTAAGTGCTCTGATTCAAGAATCACGCCATCGCAGTCGAATATAAGAGCTTCAAAAGATTGTGAAGCTGACACCGAGAGTGTTTTTCTTGTTAAAGAGAAGGACAGCGATTTCTTTTTGCTTTTAATTTGGAGCGTTCTGGTGTAAAAGAGAGAGTTGAGATTTAGAGAAGAAATTTTGGTAGAAAAAGAAGGCAGCGACAAAAGAGTTGATCGAGAGAGGATCATCGCAGAGGCCATGGAATTGTTCCTGCAATTTTTATCTGGGTTCGGTTCTTCTTATCAAGACCTTTTGGCAAGATGTCAGATTGGCGCGGATTAAATTCGTATGGCTCTTGGGCAACCAGAATTAGCTCTAACGGATTTAACGACCGTTTAGTATCATCCAAAAACATCTAGGTCAAAATATGACTTTCAAATTCGCAACAATAAAATTTAAAAAAAAAAAAATGTTTAATAATACTAACTTTTAACTAAATAATTTTTTTCTTTTTGGATATTCAACCTCTAATGTTTTACTTCTTTTCCACAACCACAGTTATAGCTTCAAAAATACCATCCTTTTATACTAAAAGAAATCTTAAACTTTTCCGAATAACATTTTAAAATCACAGTACTTCAATACTAAACAAGGCAACTTAAACTTTTAAAAATATTTAGACTTTTAAAATTGAAGTGCTGAAATACGAGCTTCTATTATATTGTGCTTTTCTATTATATGCTTTGCAGCTAAAATAATTCTCTCACAGCAACCATGACACCTCAATTCCAAAGATACTTGTAGTCTAATACATTTCTACTACAGCATACGATCCCTCAAGACATAGCTCCCATGTTTCCAAACAATGCACTGTTTTCTTCTGGTTGTGTAGTAGCAAAATCTGCAGAAAAGAGAGTTTTGAAAGGCAAAGGCCAAACCACACCATGCTCTTCCAGAGGCACTTCATATCTTGTTTTAAGTGAACGAAAGACTACATAAGAATTGGAGTCTCGAGTGGTCACAAAGTTGTGCCTCCACCATCTGACATAAGAGATGCAGCAGCAGCCGCAGCAGTAGGAACAACCCCTGTTGAAAGACCTGGTTTTGACAAATGTAAAAGCCTGCAAAACAAAAGCCAGAAACTAGCATCTTAGTTCTCAAAAGGAACGAAGTGTATCAAAACAGTCATGCGAGTCTCTAACAAATTTATCCTTGGGGCCCACCCATGCCATCATAAAAAAATGCATTCTGAAAATTATCCATACATTACTTGCTGCAGATTTTTCAATGCATTATTACATTTCATGTCTGCCCAATCAAGCATTTTACAAGATTCATAAACACTTGGATTCCAAAAACTTTATGACAAGCAGAACATATACCACTCTTAACTAATTTGAAGCGTAAAACCAATATGCTCTTGCCACACTGAAATAAAACAGGATTACCCAAAATTAATCAAACAGTTTGTAAATATGCCTCTAAAGTAGAAAAGCTTACGGTGCAAGATATTCGCAAAATGATGAAACTGCAGCAACCACTTCAGTGTAATTTTCAGATGATGCAGGTGCTGTCACTTCAACCAACTGTATTCCAGGTGTTACTGGCACAGCCTCATCAGTTGCATGTAGTTTTAACATTTTATTAACAGATGAAACAGTAACTGTAATCTGAGCACCTCTATGAAAATGAAAGGCAAATCCAACTCTCAGCAACTCATGATCCAACTTGTAGCCGAGTGCATAAAACAGACGAAGTGCATTTTTGCTTACTTTGCTTTCCACCATAGTCCTAACCAGAACAGAGATTTGCTCGGCACCAGCACCCCTCATTGCACCCCCGACATGTTTAACAGTCCTAGAACACAAAAGACATGAGCATACAACATATACAAGCACACACAAACACAAAATAAATAATTATAGTTACATGAAATAACAAGTAACAGGATAACCTCTGAGTTTTACCATGTGGGTTCAGGCTGCTCAAGATCACATAAGATTCTAACCTCTGAAGTAACATTTCCTGAAAAACGAAGCACATGCACCTCAGCGTAAGTAACAAATAACCCACCAAATAGAAAGATACAACAATTACTATGATTTTGTTTGAACATATATGATGCAACTTGTACAATATCTCATAAAATCATGAGATACAAGAAGATTATGTATAATGATGTTGAAGCAATAACTGCATATTTAAATTCAAATAGCTGAAATGTTTTGAGTGAATAAGTTTTATGATAATCCTGCAATGAACAGGTTATGCAACAATACATATGAGTCAATTTGATGTAGTACATGCTACTACATACAAGGCTCCTGCAATCATTCAACTAGTTAATTAAACTAGGTTCAGTTCAGGCAATTACACAATGTGGACTTTTGATGGGAGTTAACCAATAAACAAGAAAGCAATGGAAAATAATATAAGCCAACATTCCTAGTATTCTTCTTTAGGATTACCAGCAAACTTAAGCTAAAGATGGCACTAAAAACACATCTTAATAAGTCAACAGAAACGGCCTTAAAATTTCAGATTTGTTCAACTGTTTGTCAAATCTAGTACGGTATACATCCTTCTACGCTGGTTACTATTTAGAAAATCTAAATACTTGCCAAGGTTAGGGCCATTTTTTAAACATATTTCATGAACCCTCAAGCGCTCTCTGTGAACACCACAAAGTCCTTGAAGAAGAATCTCAAGGGCCTCAACATGCTGCAAGACAAAAACCAAAAATGAACAAGTTCAACAACAATAACATTTTATAAAAATAAACATGAAAAAAAAAAATTGAATAAAAAGATTATTGAAAATCAGAGAGAAAACTGATTATAGCTGATGATAATTTCAGCATATAACTATTAACTGTCTTCGCATTTCAACTTTATTCCTACCCCAAATACAAATGAGTAGTGATCAATGGGGAAAGAATGACTTGCAAATGGCAGGGAAAGAATGACTTGCAAATGGCAAATATAACATTAAAAGCTAACATACTATGGCACAGAGATCAATTTAACTTAGAAGCAAGTATAACGTACCATAGCAGTTCTGGACCAAACTCAAAACCAAAAGTTGAATTTTTCATTTGTCAAACATTAATTAATTAATCTTAAGCTGCTGAAATATCCTTATGTTCATTAAATGTTGGGAAAATCAAACAAAAATTTACTCCTGCACGTGTAAAACCTAAACACATACCAGTGTTATTTTTGTTATTGAAAATTATCATCAATAGGTTATTCAATATCTCATAATGTACTGCAATACTGAAACTCACTCAAGGGAAATAAAGTGAAGTTTCTTCACTAAATTTAACCCTAGAAAATCTTCATAATGGTGTAACTGTATACAGATATTTCAAGACTTTAAAGAGGTTAGATAAAAAAGAGAGAGAGAGAAAGCAATTAAAAAGATTAAGACATGTAAGTTACCTGTGTCTCTATAATTCCTTGAACAACACACTCCATCAAAATCAGCTTTAGTTCATCTCAAACATATAATTTCGACACAATCTGAATTGCAAAACACAATACAATTTTTCAATTTTATATTATTAACACTTATTGAAACAACTGGAATTTATCAAGAACAAAAAGCAGCAAACTAACGAAAATTAAAACAACAAAAGTGCAGGGCTTCTCTTGGACAAATGTCTCTATTCGTTGCCAGGGGAATGGATAAAAGAGATTGCACTCAACAAAGAGTAAAATGATTTCAAGCACAAATTAATTGAAATAAGCCAAAGAAAATTTAAAAGACAACAAAAATAACATAAATTGCTGCAGTAAAATTAAATTAATTTGCCAACAATCAAATGCATACAGCAATTTTTAAGAGAGCTATGAGCACGCAACAGTTTAACTGGTTGATTTCAGCTTTGAAATCCAAGTGGGACTCATAATTGATGATTTATCAGTTCATATGGTTAAAGATCACAAAGACTTCACACTCCTCCTCGTCCATACCCACAAAAAAAACAAAAAAACAAAAGAAAAAAGGAATAACAAATTAAACCCCGAATTAAGAACAATCATCCAGATAAGCCTTAGAGGTGGAAGCAAAATATGTTAACACACCTTCAAATCATACAATTGATACTGAAAAATACATAAATTAGCTGCAATACAACAGAAATTATCAAAGGCAACCCAACGTGTGGTTTTAGAAAAGTTACAAACTGGAACTGAACCCTAACTTATGCAAACACACAAATAACCCCAAGTGGAGGAATAATGGGATTATAGAAGCTCTTAGTAGCAACTGAACTACCAGTAAAACATTTATGCAAGCACAATGACCTATTGATAATATCAATATCATAACCATAAAAGAAAACAAAATACATAACATCTCTCAGATATCAAAGGAAGGATTGAAGCAGCAGAAGCTCTGAAGACTGGCTAAGGCAAAACCTCTTTAGGCGAGCACTGCGAATTTTTTGAGAAACAAGCATACAAAGATGTCATAATCCAACAATTTAAATTTAGTAACTTGAATAAAAAGAAAAGTCACCTAAGTTTACAGATTCCGTTGAAAGTTGACGAATGACGGTGAAATAAGCCACGAACAAGGCGCCGGCGTGGGGAGATGCGGCAGATTCAGTCGCCGGTGTGAGATGAGAGCAGAAGAGAAGAAAGACGAGGCGGACAGTACGGGGTAATTAAAAGGAAATTTGTCCAAATAGGTAAATTAGAAGGGTGATTTTCAAAATGAGCTGTCTACCGTGAAAAAATTCTCAAATTAATATTATTTTAAACTTTGTTTGCTTCTATGACCAATCCTAAAAAAATTTTACTAAATTAATTATATTAAACGATTTTATCATTATAATTACTTTTATCCTTTAACAAAATATTAAATAATTAATAAATTCAAATAAATATCAAATCCACTCTTAAAAATTATGATAATTTCAATGGTAAGTATTTGTTAAATAGCACAAGGTTCAATTTTCATTAACTATATTTTTTTATTTTATTTAAATGTAGAATATTTTTTATTTTTAGTAATTATTTTAATTTAATTTTATTTTATTTTATTTAAATATATGATATTATTAGTTATTTATCTTAAAAATCTAATTTCTCATACTAAAAATTACAGCTATTATATAGTTGTACGAAAAATTTTTGATAGATTTTAATTAATTTTATGCAAATTTTAAATAAACATAACATAAGGATATAAGAATTATATCTTTATAGTTGATCCAAATTGATGAACCGTCTCTAATTGCCTCCAAGTGTATCTACACGCTGATTTTTGATTATTTTTCAATTAAAATATTAAGATACTTGATTTAAATTTGTAATGCAACTATTACAGGTTTTAACAAGTTTTAAATAATTTTTCTGCAATTAGAAAATTATTCCTAGAATTAAAAAAATAATTTTTCTCTTTGATTATTTTCTTTCTTCTTTTTCCTTCTTTTTTTCTTAGAAAATGTTCAAGAAATTTTTTTTTTCTTTCTCTCAAATGTGGTAGCAGAATTCTTCCTTTCTCTTTTTTTTTTTTATTTTTTGTTTCAATTTTTTTAATTTTTACTTACATATAGATCAACATACATTAATAAAAGTAAGTTTGGCAAAATTTCATTAGTAAATTTTAAAATGTATGAAATTTTATTTATTTATTAAAATTTTTGATATTGATAATAAAATCACGATCTTTTAGTAATAATATATATTAATAATAAAATCACAAACTTAGGTGCTAAAATCCTTGCCCTTGATTTTCATCATTATAGATAAACATTAATAAGATTTGGATATTTGGCCACTTTATATGATCCCACTTATCAAACAAGTATTTAATTAAATATTTTAAAATATTTAATTCATAAATATTAGGTGTCCTAATGTACACCCTTAATTTACATCATAATGGATAAGTATGAGAAAAATTTTAACACTTGATAATATTTGATTTTACCATTTATAAAGTAAGAATTTATTAAATTCAAACATTTGACAACACTTACAGTGCCATTTGTCAAATAAGTATGAATTTAATTTGTAATAATAATTATTAAATAGTAATAAATAAAATAATTTATTTATTAATATATAAATCAAACAATATATTAATCAACCTATCATATATCCATAAATCATATTATTGTATTAATAAATTATTAAAATATTTTTTGAATTAATAAGTGCTAATGCGTTATTGTCAAAAAATTTATTCTTTACATTTAAAGAATAAAATCATCTTTCAATTAATTTATCATTGCAATTTAGTATCAATAATACTAAATGTCATTAATTAATTTAATGATATTTATTTATTAATTGTCATCGAACCAATTATTGTATGTAACTCCCTAGATTCACTGTAAATTGAACATAAATCAATACGAACTCTTTCGTATTGTTTTGATATAACTTAATATATTTAAAACCCTAGTGATCATGAACGACCTCTAATAAGATATCATTATTACGATTTCAAAAATTATAGTTTGTGAATTAATGTTTAATAGAATAATTTAAACTAAAATATCGTGGTTCTAGACATTTTGGTAGAGTTTTTCCTATAATATTAGCATTACAAATGTAAATTTGTAAATTTTAAATTTTTATAATACTTCTAATATCCTTTATAAAATTCTAAACTACCATCACAATAAATTCATCAATTAAAACTTAATAAATTATTTTAACTAAACATATATAATCTCTAATTTGCTTACAATTTTTTGATACATAAAATATGTACAATAAAATATCTTTCTAAAATATATCGTGTAAAAGAATAGGATTTTCTTTATGTTCACATATTTTCTTGCGGCTCCAATGAAACCCAAAAAATAAGGAGTAAATTAAAGTCTCATAAATATTCACATATAACTGCAGATTGTAAAAAAAAAAATTAAAATAATTATGTTTCCATGTATTTATAATGTAAATAAGTAATAATAATGGTTATAAAGTAACAATATAATTTAATTATTATTATGTGTAATGTATAATTTTAAGATATTATTTTTAAGAATTACTCTTTAAAAAATATGTATTTTAGGGGCTCTATATTTAGAGATCGTCATTCATAATTTTAATTTTATAAGTTTTCACCGTAAAACTAAAATCAGATTCATAGTCACATATGCTAAATAAAATGTTACACACTATTTTATAATTTATTCACATACAATAATAGTAAAATAATTTATTTATATCATTTTACAATATTTCAAATATCATAAGCATAATTTGATAATAATATCATTACTAAATTGTTGAAAAATTTATACAAAATAAGACAAAATAGTAATTATGTTATTGTAATATAAATTTTTAGATTATTCTTCCAAAATAAAATATCGCTGTTCATTTTAATTTAAAAAATTTGAACGCTATAAAAATTTATTTTATTTTTCTATAATAATTTAATATAAAATACTATTTTTTAAATTTTTAAAACTCAAAAATACTTAATTATATATTAATTACCTATTGAGATCAAAAGAAATCAATACTTTTATGCCTCCCTTAATTTTTTATGCCTCTTTCTTTCGTCTTCTAATATCATTTTATAAAATCAATGCATATCATTAAAATGAACTAATAACTTCTATTATTTATATTAAAATATAAATAAATCTCCAGCCTAAAATTAAACTAAAATTCAATTCAAAAATACTAAATTTTTGAACTTCTAAAATAAAATTATTGGTAATGACAAATTACAAAAAATTCTCTAAAATATGAATAATTACAGAAATATTTTAAAAATATTTACGTTTCAAGCATAAATCCACCTATTTTACAAAATAAGTTAAAATTTTCATAATCTTTGCGTGTCGCCTCCAATCAAAATTTCATATATTTTTATTTAATTTTCAACAATCCTCAAGAAATTTTTTGATTAGACTATTAAATTTAACCTAAAACCTATTACTCTAAAGTTTAAAAATTTTAAATGGTTATACCTTTAGCTTTTAAACTATCAAAATAAAATTTACCTATTCCATCAAATTTTCAATAATTTCTATACTAAATATAAATATTTTTATTTCTAAAATAAAGATTTTACTTTAAAATTCTCTTCTTCTTTTTTCTTTTCTTCCTTCTCCTTCTTCGTTTTTCCTTTCTTCCTTTTTTCTTCTCTTTCTTTTTCTCTCTCTTTCTCTTCTCTTTTTTCTTTACTTTCTTCTCTCTTTCCGAGACTTCTATAATCTTCTTCTAAATTCCAATCCAAATTCACAATTATCTGCACATATTTATATACTAAAACACATGAGCCAAAAACAAACAAAAATGAGCTTAAAATTTATTGGGCTTGGATATTACAATCATGATCCCCAAAATATAAAAAATATATTTTCTGATAAACTCATATAGTCATACTAGCATGTCGTAGAATCAATCTACTGTTGATTGTTGATTGAGTGTAGATCATAAAATCATCAAATCCCTAACTTAATCATAATTTTGAGAACTCAATTATATACGAGATTTGTATATCCATAAAACTCACTTTTAGATATTAAGTAATTTGGCCAGAGTTTTTATTTTTATGTATGACATTCCCTCCTAAAATTCCAAACTCCAATATCTAAGCTAACAGATTCTATTTTTAATCATCACCTATCCTCGTACAATAAGTACATATTACTATCAAGTTTCTTTCACCAAGCGTAGATAATGTAGTATAATATATACAAGTGAATGATGTGTCTTAATGCAGAGGGTAGCCATAATAACTTAGGTCAAAGGATTAATAGTACACAAGTACGTCTGTGTGACAAATTATTGACAATGGATATTCACTCATGTGTTTTATCATGTTTGGTTATGTTTAGCAATACATTTTTTAACATATTACCCATGTTTATGCCCTTGCGACATGAGATTCATCGCCCAACAATTAGCATCATATACTAATCATTCGCAGTATCACTGTCCCTAATGACATTGGCTGAACTAGGAACAAATTTCAATGTATTTAAATTAGAAATTTTGTACTCATATTGATAATTTTTTTACAAATAAAGTCTCATCACATAATACATTACAGGATCTCATTTTGCATGTAATTAAAGAATAATAACTGAATAACTACAAAATAAAATAATTGTCATTTTCTTAATTATAAATATTTTTACAATTAATTACAGATATATATATATATATATATATGTATACACACACACAAATGAATGATATTCCCAAACCTAATAATACGATTAGTTCTAAAGCATGTCTTTACTTAATTAATTATTTTTTTCAAATATACACAAGAAACAAGTGATGAAATTAAATTTATTTGTAATAAATTTTACATAAAAATAAAAATAAAAAAATTAAAGAAATAAAAATAAAATTTTTTTATGGCAAAAAAATAAAATATTAAAAATTAAAAATATTAAATTTTCATTTACCATACCGCTAATGTCATTGACATAAGTGCGATGTTGTAGCACTAGAGTAATTGACATGAGCGGGGTACTATAGTACTAGAGTCATTGATACAAGCGCACACTGTAATGCTATTGTTTTTGATACATGCGCAACATTGTTGCACTCCTGTCATTAACACGAATGTGGCACTGTAGCACATGTGCATTAAGGAATAAAACTTTAATATTTTTAATTAAATATAATTTATTTAATATTTATAATTTTGTTACTTTACTTTAAATAAATAATTTTCACTTTATTTAAAAATAAAATGTTAACATATTATTTTATTTTAAAAATTTTTATTTTGAAATTTTTTGCCATAATTTTTTATTTTTTTAATTTTTTTCTTTTACAATTTTATATAAATTTTAAAAATTTTTATGTTATTTAAATATCAATATTATTTATTTTTATTTTATTTATTTTAAATATTTAATATTAATTTCATCATTTGTTATATATAAAATTAATAAATAATTATTAATGTTTGGTATTTAAGTTAAAGTAAATAAAATAAAAATTATATACTTAAAGTAAATCAAAATTTAAAAAATAAATAATACGTTGATATTGTAAATATTCATATTTAATTTATAAACAAATTCATAAAATATTTAAATTAAATTTAAAATATATAAAAATTAAAAAAAAATTCAATGGTATCCTTGTGTCAGTGACACGTTTATCATAATGAGTGCCCTCATGTCGTCAACCACACGAGGGTTCATTTATTAAATTTTTTTATTTTTTATTATAATTTAATATTTTTATTTTATTTATTTTAATTTAAATATTTAACATTAATATATTATTTATTAATTTTTTTAAATATACTCAATAAATAATAAGTAATGAAATTAATATTGAATATTTAAACTAAATAAAATAAAAATAAAAATTATATATCTAAATTCAATAAAATTAAAATATATTAAATTAATTATATCTAATTAAAATTATTAAAATTTTATCCATTATTGGTCTGGTGTCAAAGATTAATCATATCCACAATAGAAGTCACTGCTGCTTTAATACAGCAAAATTGTAAATAAAAAATTAAAGAAATAAAAAATAAAAGATATATGGCAGAAAGTTTCAAAAATAAAACTTTTAGAAGTAAANAGATTTATGGCAGAAAGTTTCAAAAATAAAACTTTTAGAAATAAAATAATATATTAACATTGTATTTTAAATAAAATAAAAAATTATTTATTTGAGGTAAATAAAAAATTATAAATTTTAAATAAATTATATTTAATTAAAAATATTAAATTTTTATTCCCTATTACACAAGTACTATAGATAGTGCAATGCTACAATTGATGACACTGCTGCTTTAATACAGCGCTTGTGTTAAAGATATATAAATTTAATTTCATCGCCTATTATTTGTTGTATATATTTTTAAAAAGTAATTAAATAATATATTAATATCAAATATTTAAACAAAAATAAATAAAATAAATAATAAATAATATTGTATATTCAAATAAAATAAAATAAAAGATATGGTTGCTAAAACTAAATAATATTTTATGTTTAAATGAAAAAAGAAAATATAGCTACTAGGGATTGAACCCAAACTACTTGTGTAGTTAATACTGATTGAAAATGAAATTTCAATAAAAGAAAGATCTGAAAACAATTTATAACTTAAAAGTAACAGCATTTTCATATCTAGTGATTGCATGACATGACTGTTAATTGTCAGTGTTCAAACTAAGAGCAGAAGATAAATTAGGAGTTCTGTCATCGTTTCTGTCAAGTCCACTAAAAACCAAATTTAGGTGCTTTCAGCTCCTGGTATTTGTCCAAGAAGCTTATGTCGTAAATCCAAAAGATCGACAGACATTCCAATCTGATTTGGGTGAATTTTGTCGGCAATATCAATTCCTTCCACTTTGTATACTGGAGGTCAAGATCTGCGACATATTTATGAGATTTCTACTTTGTAATTGCAATCACCAATCAAAAGTCAGGGATGTTTACATCATTATATCAGTTAACATGGGTTTAAAACAAATTGTTTACACCAAAACCTTACAAAAGGAGTGTGAATAAGAATTATATTTTGAAATACGAGTCCTTTTATCAGCTGGATTAAATTGCAAGGGTTTCAATGTCTTCTGTCCTATTTTCTTTTTTTACACAAATTCTAACACACAATAAGATCATTTTCTAGTCAATCTGACTTGTATAATTATTGTACATGTAACATATAATCTGGATCATTCAAATTGAATTAATTTAAGGGTGTTTTATTTTTAAGAATAGGAAAGAATAAGGGAAAAAGAAAAAAAAGAAAATAAAAGGAAAGGAGAAAGAGAAAGAATGAGTTTTTTTTTTTTATTATTTGTTTGTATCACAAAATTATTCATTAAAAAAAATTTTATTATTTGTTACTTTGGTAAAAATATCATTTACTTTTAAATTTATTGACGCTAGTTAATTGATTGATATTTTTAATTATTCTTACATTTAATTTAGATTGTTGTATTTATTAAAAATAATTAATATAATAATATTTAAAAATATATATTTTTAATATTTCTAAATATAAATACAAGTTATATTTGTTAATTATTTTATTTGGACAAAAGTGTTTACGTTAATTAAAATATTTTATGCATTTCATAATTAAAAAATTAAATTCACTTCAAATTTTATTTTTAAATATCAATAATTGAACCTAATAAATTTAATAGATAATTTAGTAACAGTTATTTAAACTTATACCTTGTCAATATATTTATTAATTAAAAAATACATAAATGAGAGATAAAAATAAAAATTTAATTATTTTAGAGTGAAAAGAGAATGTCTGAGTTAGGAGAATAAAGATTTTTAAAGAATCTCTTTTTTCCTTTATTTTTTGAAATAAATGAAGAAATTTTCGAAAGAATTCTCAAAGGAACGAGAATTCTTTTCTTTTTTCCCGTAGATTAATAAAAATAAACACATCTTAATAGTGTAAAATAATTTAAAAAGTTATGCCAAAAAAATAGATATAACGTCTTAAAAATTGTCAAATAAATACATAAATATTATGAAATATGTGAATATTTGACGTCTTTTGGTGAGGACCAAATTGTAAAAAAATTTAGACAAATTTGTATGATTATCGAATATTTATAGTTTAAATATAATTTTAAAAAGATTTGAGGTTATTTTTATAATTTTTAAAAAATTTTCTTATAAATACCCTAACATTTTTAGTATTTATATATGAGTCTTACCATTTTCTCTCCCCCACTTTTAGATCATTTCTCCCCTTCTTAATCTCTGATCAATACTACTTTTAGATTACACACTTTCCTCGATGTTATCGTTTTATTGTTGCAAGCCTTACCTCAATTTGACTTTCGACAAGCCGATAAATCTTATTTAAAATTTAAAAAAATTTTTAATTCAATTTTTCAGCTAGCCTCGACCTTTTATTAAAAAACGAAGTATACCTATAAACTCATTTTAATGAGGAGAATAAAATCATTAAAATTTTAGACCCAAAAATCACTGAATTATTTTTGAAAAAATTACTAAATTTGTAACTTTTAGTCTAAATTTTTGATAAACAGTGCGTCAAATGAAAAAATGGGCCATATTATTAGATTCAAAATGTCAAAAACTATAAGACTTACAAGGACCCTCTATCCAAATTGCTTCTAAATTGCTATTATAGTTTACCAACATTGACCAGTAAGTTGACCAATCAACGATTAACTCTCAATCAACCCTTTTATTTTAAACCTTTCAAATATTATTTTTGACTCTAAAGGTATTTACTGGATTCATTTCAACGAAAAAAATTCAACTGTGAGTTCAAAATTATCAAACGACTTTTTAAATCAAAAATCACATAAATCAAGGCAATCGAAGTAAGAATTCTATCACTTAATTAGTTATTTTTTTAATGTAATATATATATATATATATATATATATGTATATATATGCATATGTTTATGATTATGATTAGGATTTGACACTGAATTTAAATTGCTTGAAATTAATTATGCATTTCTTTTACAATAAAATTGTTAAATATTATGTCTTATAGTTATAACGTGTCAAATTTATATTAATTTAAATATATATATACATATATATTATATTTTTGTAACTATAGCATGTCGGTTATGATAAGGCCTTAGACGAGGAAGGTATGAATGGTAGATAGATGTTAGTGTGCCATTTTAGTGTATTTTATATTAGTTAATAAAGATAAAATTAATGATACTTATTATTATACACACACACACACACACACACACACACACACA
Organism: Swietenia macrophylla; assembly: GCA_032401905.1. NCBI lineage: Eukaryota > Viridiplantae > Streptophyta > Magnoliopsida > Sapindales > Meliaceae > Swietenia > Swietenia macrophylla. The sequence continues at coordinate 4,386,307 of CP135586.1, read as the reverse complement.
TGTATGTATGTACATATTTCATATAAAGGATAAATTTTTAACTTTAACATCATTGATGGTTTTATTAAAATTGAGCATGTAAAATTTTTNAATTTTTAACTTTAACATCATTGATGGTTTTATTAAAATTGAGCATGTAAAATTTTTAAATTAATTATACAAATTTTTGGATAAAACCAACTTAGATAAGTGATGTAAATTCTTATTGAATACCATATTTTTACAAACCCTTTATTTTTTCCCTATAGAAATATTTTAGCATGCTATAAATATTGAGAAGTAATTAATACGTTTGGGTACTAAGAGATAAAACAAGTAAATTTTTAATTTATAATTAGTTAGCACATTTTTATTGACTTATATTTAAATTATCAGACTTTTGATTATGTAACAATACATAATTTATATAGACTATAGGGATTTAAATTATTTATTTTTAAAATAGAGTAAGAGTTCACATATTCTTGTGAAATTTTATTGAATTTATTTTTATTATCATTTTTAAATATATTTTAAGACTTTAAAATACTTTTTTTTTTGACCTTTTTAACTTTTTTTTAGAATTTTAACGCGTTTAAATTAAAATTTTAATTTTTCAAACTCAATAGCCACTCACCTTAATTTGGGGTGTGATAATAAATTTCTTGATCCTAGCTCATTCTTAAAAATTAACACCTGTAAAAATTTCTTTCTTAGTAAATCAACATTTATAAAAAATTATTATGTTTTAAATTTAAAATTATAGAGAAAAAATTTGGGATTTAGGTAAATAATTGAACGTTGAACATGTGTTTTAGATGATTATTACTAAGAGTAATATTATCTATTTACTTGGATTAAATTTTCTCTAATAGTAATTTATTACTTGAGTTACATTTTTAATATAATATATATATATATATATATATATATATATAATATATATTTTT
>CP135586.1:4307277-4375435 GCA_032401905.1 Swietenia macrophylla | reverse complement strand
CACAATCTTTTATTATACAATACTCTTTTACATAAAATATATTATATATGTTAATACTATATATATTCCTTTAAATTATTCTAACTCTTGCATTATAATCTACAATTCTTTTGTAGAATATTCCACTTGTAAAAAATATAATAAAATTTTAAAAATTAGATGAAAAATTAAACAAAAAAATAAAGAGTAAGAGTATTGTATAATAAAAGATTGTGAGATACATGCAAAAGTATTGTAGCATGACTCAATTAATTAGTTTTTTTTTTTAAATATTAGAAATGATTAAATGTTACTGTTGATCATATTAAAAAAAATGATATTATTTCCCTTATTAAAGTCGTTAAGAAATAAAAAATATAATTTCACTCTATTTTTTTCTTATTTTATTACAAAATTAAAAGAAAACATATAATTTATTGCTAATTTTTTTTTTTTTTTAAAAAAAAGAGATATCAAGTTATCTTTTGCACTCAAAAGTTTATCTTCATTGTTCTTAAAAATTCACTGTAAATAATAATAAAGGGGAAGCTTGTTTATGTTCAAATTTGCAAGCCAGACAATGGACTTGGATCACAAATTAACTCAACTCTAAGCCCAAGTGAAAGAAGCCCATCTGCATATGAAGCCCAAGTTAGCAATTCAACTAATAAGGAAGAAACAGAAGAAGACAAGAAATCAGTACAAAAGGACAGAATTTTCGGTTACGACAGTGGCGAAGGACTTTACCTTAGCAAGGACGGTAAAATGATCGTGTGCAATGAAGATATCCTTTTTTTTATTCTTTGAAAATCAATTACATATACAGGCCGTATGTTTTCATTTTATCTTCTCGCGCGCGTACAAGCAAAAACCATTTGTAACGTTCTTGTGATGAAATAAAAAATACAAAGAATTCTCTAAAAACTCTTGCTATTTTTTATTGTTTTTTAAGTTGGCATTAGAGCAGGAGCATCCTTCAGTGGCTTCCATAAGCAATGCCCATCAACAAATACTCTTCTAGTCTTCAATGCACCCATCAAATTAACAGATACAAACTACCTACAACGAAAAATTCAGGTGTTACTTAGCATTCGAGCCAACAACCTAGAGCATTTGATCAATGGCAACAAAGAGATACTTAGGAGATTGCTAACCAGCATTGCCCAAGACCAAAACATTACCACCGTTGTCAACTCAGGATACCAGCTATGGGAAAGATAAGACCAAAGTCTTATGAGTTGGCTGTTATCCTTATTGATAGCTGGGAACGGCCATAGAGTGTCAAAACTTTTATGAACTTTGGGAAGCTTTAGAAAGGCTTTTCACAGCTCAAATCATAACAAGAACCATGCAACATAGAGCTGAGATTCAAAAAACCAGAAAGGATGACATGTCAATGAATGATTACTATGTGAAGATGAAATCACTAGTGGAAGGATTGAGGTCTGCTAGTAACAAGGTCGGTAAAAATGAATTTGTTCTATTCTTAATGGAAGAGCTAGGGGTTGAATATGATCTTGTAGTTGTGAATATTACCTCGAGAGCTGAAAAGCTACCCTTGCAAGAGGTCTATTCTATGCTTCTTAGTCATGAAAGCAAAGTGGAGAAGAACATGACTGTTGGAAACATCAATATGCCATCAAACTTCTCTGCACATTATTCCCAATCAAGCTACAGAAACTATCAAAGAAGAACTTGGCCAAAAGACAGAAATAGTACTGAAAATTATTCCTCAAATTACCAAAACCAACATGTGAAAAATACTAGTTTTTAGAATCGATATGGTGATGGCCTAAAGCAAGGGAAGAGGCAACAACTATTCAAAGGTTGGATTCAAGCCAACTTGCCAAATATGCAACAAGGTAGGCCATGTTGCTACCTCATATTGGCACAGATTCAATAAGGAGTTCACCCCTTCAACACCTACTAAAAATGACCGAAGGAGCTTATGTAGCAGCACTTGAGAGCACTGTAGATTCCTCTTGGTACTTGGACAGCAGGGCAACAAATCATATCACCAACAACTAATAATGTCTAATGGGCTTAAACAGGTGGATTCGAATTAGTTCGGTTTAGGCTTGGGAACTGTTGAACCATGACCCAAATTAGATCGGTTATTATTACAAATGGATTTAGGCCAGATCACGGTTCTAAAAATTTTGAACCAAATTGGCTCGTGTGATTGAATCAAATTGGAATTGGGACGAGTCGATTTTGATTCATTAATAGGCCGGTCTGTGTTGGATCATACAGTTTATGCTATTTTCTTAAAAATTGAATTAAAAAAATTATTTTTAAATTATCAAAAAAAAATAAAAAAATCATCTCTCATTGTGTTATTTTTTATTAATTAAATAAAAAATTATAATGAGGGAGACATTTCAGTCTTAATTTCATAAATTTCTTTTACATTCAATCATACTTTCTAATAATAAATATTAATTAAAAAAAATTAATAAGAAAAAATAAAACAAATTAATTAAAAAAAATATTACAAACGAGGAAACATTAGGCTTTACCTTATCAAGTATTATTAAATTTAAGTTTAAATTCTAATAATTTATTAGTCGGCGATCATCATTCTTCCTCTTTCTCTCCTTTATCCATTCATTACTAAAGTTTACCATAGAAGATAATTGGTATTGTAGTTGTTGTCTTCTTTTTTCGTTGACTCTATCGCTAAAGCATATTCACATATTTAAAACTTTCGAGGCCGTCCTATTTCTATGAGAGTCCAACATTTGTTTGCTTAAGTTAAATGCATTTTTTAAGGAAATTATGAACATTGATGTTGTTAGAAAGTCTCGCTCTTCTTAAGATAGAATAAATTTTGTAATTTTTCTTCCACTACTTTAACATGTCGATATTTATTTCGTTTTTAATTGGTGGACTTTGCATGTAGTACACATGCAAATTCAATCTTCTACAATTGATAAATATTTAAAAGAGTTGAGGAATTTTTTTTTCATATCGTTAGATACGTGTCACTGTTTCGTTAGACAAATTGTTTAAATCATTTAAATTTAAAAAAAGTATAAAATTATTTTATAGAAGTTTCACAATCAGAAACTTTGATGCATGTGTCTAAATATAATATAATGTAATATAAAAGAGGCATGTTATCGTAATACTTTTAAAATTTTTCAACTATAGCTAACATTACTGTAATGAATGTAGGATGCTCCATGTATTTTTCAAAAACATACACAACACTACATAAAATTAGAAATACGTGATGCATTATTGGATAACATATCTTGATAAAAATTCAGTGGTTTCTTTAAATGTTTGTAAAAGATTTGAAATAATATTTGCAATTTTAAATTATTCGTTTATTGTTTGACCTATGATATTGTTATTCCAAAATTTTATTATTACAATTTGGTAAGGCAAAACACTTTTAATCATATTATAGGTAGAGTTCTACCTAGTTAGCTCATCTAGAATTAATATTTTTGGCTTCAATCTGTGTTAACGACATAATTCATTAAATTGTTGGTACATTGCAAGAGTCATTTTCAAATGTTACATTATAGTCTTAATTGTGGTAATTACAGATTTTATTATTTCATAACTACATGCACACATAAGTTCAATATATGGCAAGCACATCTATTGTGAAAGAACTTGTCTTTTAAAAATAGTTTCATTATATTTTTTAGATTAATGATTGTAATATTGTTATTAGATGCATTATTAAATAAAATACAAAAAAAATTTTGTAATCTTAAAATCTTTCACAATTATTCTTGTATTATACGAAAATTTAAAAAAACTTAAATCTTATAATTCTTTTATTTAATTGTCAATTGTCATCAATCCAATCACAAGTAACACAAATACAGTATAAATCATTGACACATTTTCAATTATGAAATGTTAATAAAAATGTACAATTACTAGATTTAAAAATAGTAATTAAAATTTATTTCATTTTATCAAATTTTTTAATAAATGTGTTCTTACAATTTTCCTAAGTATTTTTTTTTTAAATACGGGTTGATGCTATGGCATCATTTTTACGAAATAAAAAGATTCACTTTCTGTAAATGGTTAATCATCTAAAATCAATTATATACAAACCGCGTCTCTCAGCTCAGAGGAGTCAAACATAAATTATTACTTGCATCTCGCTCATTGTTTTAATTTGAGTTTGCCATTATAAATTTTCTAAATGTCTTATTTAGTTTTTTTTGATCTATATGTCTTTTTAGAGTGTCTAAGCCATCACTTTTTTTTTATGTGCGTACATCACATCATAAATTTTACATCTTACCTTTTTAAGTTTATTTTTTTTTTCAAAAAATTACTAAATTTTAAATTTAGGTTGTTTGCTTTAACTACTATCAGTTGCGGTAGATTTTATTAGGTTTATATTATAAGGTTGTTCATCCTATATATTTTTATATTATTCAAATAGGGGTACAGATTTATCTATATCATAAGGAAAGTGATGTGATCCTTGAGATGAATGGTGTGCTATTTTAAAAATTCTTATCAAAATTAAAATTAAAACAAAATTAAATACTAACTAAAATTACCAAAGTAAAAAAATTAATAACAAAATTGAATACTAACTAAAATTAAATACTAAAGAAATTTAAAAATTAATAATAAAATTAAATGCTAACTAAAATTTTAAAATTAAATACTAACAAAAATTTAAAATTAATAACTAAATTAAATACACTAATACAATTACTAACCTTAGACTAAAAGAAATTGCAATGCTTATAGTTTATTTCCACTAAAATTTTTGAACAATTAAAAATGGGAGTAAATATTTAAGACTTAGAAAGAGAAGAATTAATTGATTATAAAGGTTGTGTTGAGATGAATAAAATTGATTGTAAAGGTTCTTCAACTTAATTTTGCAAAATCTTCTTATCAATTGCCATTGAACTCTTTTCAATAAGCATAAGTTTTTTTTCAAAAAATATAAAGAAAATATTTTGACAAACAATTAAATTAAAAGAATTCTCTCTAAGTTTATGAAAGTAGATATTACAAGTTTATAATATCTATTAAGTTATTTTTTTCTTTAAATTACAAGAACAACATATAAACAAGTGGAAGATAAAGGAATTAAGGAAACAAAAATATATGGCACTCTATTGTTTTTTGCATTCTCTTCTTGATTGTTACAGAAAATAAATAAGTTCTATATATATAACACAAACAAAACAAATATATATAGCAAATACCTAGTCCTAGTTTGTGTGTGAGTTTGTTTCTTAAATCAGTAAGGAATGTAACTTTTAAATTAAGAAATTTTTTTTTCTAAATAGAACTCTTCTTCTTTTCTTTTTATTGACCAAATAAATTCCTAAATAAATTCCTTAATTAATCATAAATATCAATATTTATAATATAATTAGAAAAATTTTAAATCTCTTTGCATGTAAAAATTATAAAAACGTGGATGAAGAGTAATATGTTTAATGAATAGAAACCAACATCAATGAACATGCATATTGCAATATGACAGTTAAATACAGTTTTTAAAAAAATGCCAATTATATAAAATTTGACACTAAGAATTTATAAGAATTCAATAAAAATAATAAGAAAAAAGTGTTTTCCAAAGTGTAATTTCAGTATTACTTTGGCAGTCTCATAATGATTTATAGAATTTCTTTTTTTATTTATTTAGATCTTTATAGCCCTATACCTTTTCTTAAAACTATATAAGTTTGATTCTAATAGACTTTTGTGACATCCTATATGGAATTTTATTTTTGAGATTTTTTGAATTTCACTTATTAAAATGTTATTGGAATTTGAAAAAAAAAATTATTTGTTATTTATCTTTATTATTTTTAAAATTTTTATTGCATATAAATACTTACTGAATATTGACTCATGCTTCCTTTTTATTTTTTGAGTGAGATTGAAAATAGAAAAGTTGAAGCAAGTTAAATGTCTTTATGTTAGAGGATTTTGTTGTTGAATTTGTATATGTGTAAATATGAAAAAATATGTACATAATTTTAAGTTATTGGATGGACAACAAGTCATCAAATGTTGTATTTTGATATTGAGGTGAATTGGTTAAAATTAAAAACCTTTTTAAAGTGTTAAAAATCTTATTTATAAGTTTTTATTTTTAAAAAATGTTCAATATGACAAAATATATGTCAAAATTTAATGGCATTGACAACTTTAATGAGCATCTCTTTTGAGCTGGTAATATAGTTTTGACAAAATATAACATAAGAATCGAGACCTCCCTTTTATCTTTCTTTATAAATCGTCATAGACTGGTAATAAAATATTCATACCTCTTGGTTTTCGCATTTTGAGCTAACACTAAAATATTACTTTGTATTTTTTGTAATTTATTTTATTTACGTTTTAATTTAATATTTATAAATTATTAATTTTCTGTTTATTTCAGCAAGATTGTATGTATAAATAACTCTACTGACTCACTTCAAGATATTTAATGATTATTATAAGTTAGTTTGATTGATGTAAAGTATCTCATTCAAGGTACTCACACACAAACAATTATTGATCGAATTTAAATAATTACTCAAACTTTACTATTATGCATTAAATTGTTAACTTTTACTTGCTTTTGCATGTTGCAACATTTGATTCATTTTAAACATACTAGTCATTATTGATATACTCAAGTTAGTGTAACTTGATGATCAACTAAATATTTCGTACCAATACACTTTTGATTGTGTTTTAAACATATATATATATATATATATATATATATATATATATATATTCTTTAACAATGCACTGAAATAAAAAATTTTATTACATTTAGAAATTTATCTTAATATTAACTTATTTTTTATTATTAGATATTTTAAATTTATAACAAATAATCTATTTATTACACGTCTTGTGAATTAATTTTATGATTGAATAATTTTTTTATCGTCAGAGAAAAAAAAACCATACTTCTTAAAATAAGGTGTAAATTTTCTTAAAAAATAATTACTATACCTCATTTAAATTCTCACATTAATCATTACAAAAATAAGACATAAAAGATAGTGCGACTTTAACAATATACAAATAAATACCATATATATTTACTAATACTAAAACAAAAAATAACTAAATCATGTATACCACCGGACAATACAATACACCAGTTACTTAAAAAAGACCTTTTAGCAAACCAATATTAAACACATTGTACAATAATTGTAAGAGCGTAATCCAAGAGAGAGTGCTGTAGAATAGATCATTGGCTTTCACTATTTTATTATTATTGCTCTCAATTTTTAACAATTCACGTCGGAAAATAATCTATAAATAGGCATAGGCTTGCGATGAAGTCGGAAAATAATCTATAAATAGGCATAGGCTTGCGATGAAGTATTCATCCTCCTCATTTTAGCCTTTTGAGCTAATGCTGAAATAACTCGTCTTTTCTTATTTTATTTATATTTTAACTTAATATTTACAACAATCACATTATTTATATGGAGATGAGTATTAATCGAAAAAAATAATTACATTAACACTAATAATAACTCACAATTATTTTTTTATTTTATAATTTATATTTATCAGTTATTTATATAAATAGTTCGCGATTGTGAATAATCCCTCAACAAAATCTTCTCAAATGAACTTTTTGCTTTCTTTAAGTTTCCCAGCATCATTTTGTACAAAGTTCATGCTTATAATTCCCCGCTTATTTTATAATATATATTTACCAATTATTTTATATTTAAACTCCATGCTTCAAATCCTTAATCCAATAGTGATTTAAAGCTTTTCCCTCCTAGATAAAACTAGAATGAAATTGTATGAAGTTTCCAAATATAAATCGACAGGAAACAACCACTATTTATTTCCTATTCAGTAAGTTGGATTTATACGATTCCTCATCGACTACCAAGGGAGGCATCCTCCACGTCCCAAGAGGATGTCCGTATAACTTCCCACCTAAAAAGGCATAAATTTGTAAAATGTCAACAAGAGATGAGCTCAGAAAGAAGAGGGTTTAATTTCATTTTATTCGATTTCAATAAATGACCCTCTTTTGTCGCTTCTTAGCATCTTCTCCCGTAGTTTGAAAATAGTTGGGGGTCTAAAGATTTCAGTAAACTGTTACAATTTTCTTTAGCCTCGGTGATGTATTTTGCCTAAAAAGAAAGATGTAGTAGATATTAAACAAATTGATTGCTAGCTATTATTTCACACTATTATAACAAACTCAATAACAACAAAAAGAACAGAAAAATCCATGAATCTAGATCATTGCCAGAACCATCCATAGAGAGTCACGGATGCAGTGATAAATTTTAATCTTTGAACTAATAGCCTATGAATCTTAAAACATATCCTACAAACTAGAAGAAAGGCATAGATTTGGGGTTGTGAAGGGAATATGCAATACCCATTTTTCATATAGTATATTATATTCGTATGTACTCATAATATAAGTTATTTTGTTTATGACATTAAGTATATACTTTGAAGAATAATAGGATAATTTTAACAATTGATTAGAACTGAATTCTGTTAAAGGATTTTTGCCAATAACCAATTTCTTAAGTGTACACATGAAAGCACACAAAATCTTTCATTTCTATTTTCTCTAGTTGTTTAGTAGTTAATTTACACATGTTATACATGAAAGTTTAGCACTTTAAAAGTTATTAGTATTGATTTTCTAAGTGAATGACACCTGCCAAGATTTAGTTAATTTACAAATGTTATACATGGGAGTTTAATTTTTCTCATGTTATTAATATAACACTAAGCTGGGGTGAATGTATAGTACTAACTTAATATGAAAACAGAGGAAATCAAATTTCAAATCTTCCATTACCTTTTCTTCTTTCTTTATTCTTTTCTCTCTTCTCCAAAGCTCTATATTCTATCTCTAATTGTTGAATGTGAAAACAAAGCAATTAAACTATCAATTAGCTGATGTATATCTTGAAGCATCTATGTGTTGGCTTGTTTGCCAAATTCAAAGCCAGTGGAGAAAGAATGAAAGGAATATCTTATCGAGGTAATCATATTTGTTTCGGTAGATATAAACTAATCTAAACAACTAAGCTAATTTTATTTGCCATAAGCCACCACGTGTAACCAAAACTAAAGAAATTATTTAGCCCTTGCCAAGTGCAATCCACTTACAATATTTAATATTATTAGTTTTAGAAGAATTTAACTCTCATGTATAACATTTGCAAATTAACTAGCATTTGACAAGTGTAATCCATTTACAAAATTAGTACAAATAGCTTTTGAAGAGCTAAATTTCAATGTATAACATTTGTAAATTGATTACTAAACACTTAGAGAAAATAAAGATAGAAAACATTATGTACTTTCATGTATAATCCATTTAAAATATTGGTCACTTGCAAAAGTCCTTTAACAAATTTCAATTCTAATCAATTGTCAAAATTATCCAACCAGTCTTCAAAGTATATAATTAATCTCATAAGCAAAATAACTTATGTTATGAGTATATATGAATATAATATACTATATGAAAAAATGGATGTTACAATTTTCGGAGACATTCGATAAAATTAGAACGATACATAGAAGATTAGCATAGCCCCAGCACCAGTTTCTAAATTCGCATCAAGATGTTTGGCGTGCCAGCAAGTAAAGCTGGAGCATCAAAGGCCATCAAGACTACTTGAATCACTTCTTATTCCATAATGGAAGTGGGAACATATTACCATGAATTTTGTTTGTGGATTACCATGTACTCTAAAAGGTAGCAATTTCGTTTGGGTTGCAGTAGATATGCTAACTAAGTTGGCACAGTTTTTGGCAATAAGAAATGTTTGACAGTTTTGATAAATTGGCTAAGTTGTTGCCTAGGAAATTGTAAAATTACACAACATGCTAGTATCCATCATTTCAGACAACGATCAACGCTTCACTTCTAAATTTTGGGTTAGTTTTCGTAGAGAATTGAGTACTAAACTAAAATTTAGCACGTCTTTTCACCCTTAAACAAACAGTCAATCATAAAGAACTATACATACTTTAAAAGATATGTTACGAGCATGTGTTTTGGGTTTAGGTATTAAATGGGAAGAACATTTATCTTTGATTGAATTTGCTTACACTAATAGTTATCATTCCACTATCAATATGGCTTCTTATGAGGCCATGTATGGTAAAAAGTGTCGATCTCCAGTTCGTTGGGACGAGGTTGACGAAAGGAAATTGTTGGGTCCAAAATTGGTCCAAATAATTACCAATAAGATTAAATTAATCGAAGAACATTTTGTTACTACCCAAAGTAGGCAAAAGAGTTATGCAGATAAGTGTAGGCGAGAATTAGATTTCCAAGTTAAAGATTTTGTGCTTGCGAAGATTTCAACATGGAAAGGTGCATTCCAATTTCGGAAGAAGGCCAAGTTAAGTCCTAGATTTATTGAACCTTTTGAAGTCCTTGACAAAATCAGTGTTGCAACTTATAGAGTGGCTTTGCGCCCGAGCTAGCAAGACTCCACAATCTATTCCATGTGCCAACGTTAAAAAAGTATGTTCCAGATCCTTTGCATACATTGAATTATCAACCAATCAATATATCAAAAGACATGTCTTATGAGGAACAACCTGCATAGATAATTGACAACAAGGAGCAAGTTCTTAGAACCAAGATTATTCCTGTGGTGAAAATACAAGGGATGAATCATTTCGAGAATGAAGCGATTTGGGAAGGCAAGCTCAAATCGAGGAAAAGTATCTCCATCTTTTTAATTCTTAAGGTATACATTGTAAATTTCGAGAACGAAATTTTTTTCAACAGAAAAGAATTGGAGTTCTAATGTTTTCACATTTTTACTTGAGCCACCTTAGACTAGGGGATGTGCGACATGTACTGAACAATATTCATATGTTATTAAGTGATAATTAACATGAACATAGACTATATATTGCAAATATTGAAGAAAAAAAAAAGGTATTGAAGAAAAGTGAAAGAGAGGAGAGAAAGTGGGGAAAGATAGAACAATTACAAAAGAGTAGACAAACAAAGAACTGAGGGATAGCAAATTGATGATTTAAAGGAGAACAAAAATTTTATATATCTAGATATATATAAGAAAACATATCAGAACAAGTAACAGGCAGTTAATAATTCATAACCCAAGGTACCACCAGTTTGGATTTGGTTCAGAGTGCATTTAAATGAATCACAAATAGTGAATAATCAAAGAGCACATCAATTTAGGAAGTGACACAATAATTGATTAAATACTAGATGAAGAGATTGGATATTCACCAGCATGGTTGGTGCAGCTGATGGTCCATATATTCTGACAAACATGCTCAAAATGTTGAAATTATTCTCCAAAACATCATCCTATAAGGACCATGATTCTGGATTTAGAGTTGGTTTATATCAAATGTGTAACAGTTATTAGTAGTCACAAAACCTGTCAATGAACAAACTAACCTCAGAGTCAAATCTACAGCATCATCATGCAATTTGGTCTGAGCAAAAACATCATGCTTGCCACAGAAATTTTAAAATTAATAAATGATTGAATTAAATGTTAACTAGTCCAGTATGTTATAACATGGAACTGTAGCAAATTAGTGGAAGAACAGAAAGAGAAGTGTTCACAGATCATCTGATATTTCCACTAGAAATTCTGGGATTGACAGAAATTCCATGTGCAAGTCATTCACCTTTGCAGTTGCTTCAAAGGAAACACCTTTAGTGTAAAGAAATATACTAGTGCCAAAACCAATGAATAATTGAACAAAAAATGTCACACAAAAGATCACAACAGCAGCAGCATGTCAGTCATGTCAGAGTTTCAGTTATGGGACCATAGAATAGAATATTAGATGCTAAAATGGTGAGGAAAAAAGAACAAAGAAAAAATATATCTTGAAACAAGAAACCAATTATCTAATAAGATACTGAGGTATTTCAATATATATACATATATATATATACACACACACTTTGAGAAAAGTTCCAGTAAATGAAATTCAAAAATAGTAACAGTCATATCAATTAGAGAAGACAAGTGTAAAAGATGTATGCTGTTAAGGAGCATAAGACACCAATATATAATAGTTTGCCGCAATGTAGTTATCACATTTTTGTTTAGTAGTTCGAAGCTTCATGAAAAGTTATAGGTTTGATAGTATAAACGAAAGCTTTGGATAAACATATCAACAGGGACTGACCTATTATTAGCAGAATATGTGAGTTCAGAAAACACATTTAAAACTGATGCATAAACAAACCAAAACAAGATTACCTTTACTTCTCTCAACGAATACAAAAGAATATTTAGCACCTGATAATCAACCGATTTTAGACGAATTGCCCTCATCACTTCTTTGGCACAGATCTGCCGAACAATAATTTTTTTAATAAAAAGATCGGCAGACTGATCTTGAGCACCCTTAAATCTTGTAAACAATTAAATTTATCCATATTTGACAAAGTGATATAAGGAATCCACAAAGTCATTTCCACACCTATAAGGCATTACTTACTCCAAATATCTGCAATTGAAGAGGTAAGCAATATAGGAAAATACACATGAAACAATTGTTCATGCTAGCAATCCAATCTACTAAAAGATCACGATATGAGTAAGACAATGTGTATGATTGACGTTTTATAAGGATTCTATCTCCTTGAGCATGACCTTGAGGTGCATCAATTACTAGGTGTTAGCATTAGTAGAATGCTGATACTAAATTGCACAAATTGCCAACTTATTCAATTGCTGCTGATCTTAGGTCTTGTTGATTAAAACATGAGTTAACAAGTGAAACACCTCTAGATTTGCTGATAGAACAGCATATTCGGAGGACCAATGGATTATACTGACCATGGCAAAATTGTGAAATTTAGAAGATAATTTTCAATCTAGTCCCATCTTTATTTTGTTAACCACATCTCCCATAATCCAGAAAGTAATAAAAATTAATGCACTTCAACAACTCAAATTTCACCCACAAGAGAGAGAGAGAGAGAGAGTAAAAGAATTTGTAGTCCTATTTTATATCAATAATTTCACATCATGCACTGCTCAAATTGAGCCCAACTAATATTTTTCTTAATTCAATTGAACACGAAATTAATATTGCTCAAACTATCTTTGATTGACAAGCCTGTCTTGGTACAAAGCCATATATACAGGTACAACTAATGAACTAACACTAACTGTTCAAGAAAGGAAATATCTGCAAAAATTTCAAAGTAAAAACAGTTGCTAGTACATGAAATGAATAAATCCAATAAGACAGCATGTATTTAATAGATTAATAAAAAAAGCACATTATCCATTAACAAAATAGGAACACAATGACAAATGTACCTCGTGGTTTGTCAATGCAGGACACAGCTTTCTTTCTAAACCCCAATACTCTTCTCCCCACATCTAAATTCTTCTCTTATCCTTAATCCATTAAGCGAAGGCAAAATCTACAGCATCTAAATTAGACTTCATTTCTTTTTTCTGGCAACAGTATGCAGTGGCACCTCCCTGTCAAAAGTCATGATATTCAAGTACATGCACAAATGTTCTGAACGGATCATTTTTTAACACATCTACTAACTTTGAAGCACGGTTGTGGCATTTCAAACAGAACTACATATGTGAGGTAAAGTTTCACTAACCAGTTACAAGATTTTACTAGCATAGGTGCCCAGAGTTTTTGGTATCACCTCTTCAAAGCCTCTTTCTAAAACAGTGACACCACTGGTAGGAATATCAACAATCGTGTCATTCAAACTATCTAGCTGCACTAAGAAAAAGATAAATGTTGATATATACGGAAACAAAATAATTAAACTGTAAACTCATGCCATCTTGAACAAACTACTTTTACTTTATAAAAATAAATAAATAAATAATTCTCTAGACAAGAATACAGCCGGAAAAAAAACACAAACCAGGCAAGGCTCATATATGCCTTTTATGGAAAAAAAAATGAAAAATATATCAACGTAAAGTCACATATAAATACTTTGCAGCATTAATGCTTTGACAGCCTTATCAGCAACATAACAAAATTAAAATTTTCTCATATCATTGAAGAGATTATCATAATTGATAGCATCCAGATGTACCTGATAAATGGAACTTTCCGTGAATGAAAGCATGGGCAAATATTTGAAAATTGCTTGTGGATTGTTTGCATCCATTCCACGAAACATGAAATAAGATCTGCAATGTTGATTGAGTCAAGTTCATTGCTAAATTAACAAGGTTCAGCCTGATATAGTATTCCATCAATCGAATTCACAGAAAAAAATTATGAAATGATCATAATAAAATATTTAATAGGAGGACAAAAGATTTTAATTAAGGTGATTGAGGGTATGTGTGAGATTGAAGTATTATGACTTTCAATCAACAGCAGTTATGAAATGGGAATCACTAGAAGAAAAACATAAGTAAGAGGATAAGTGATAAAGGATAGGTGCCAAGTAAAAACTGGTGTTTACAAACACTTAATTTTTGTCATTTCAAACATACCCAAAATAGTGTTAAAATAATTTAATAGCAAATAATGACTTACAAAATCCTCAAGGGTAGAATTTGCTCCCTGCAAAGCATCAAGTCCAACCGTAGCTATATCATCACAATTACGTTTTAACGAATCACAATCATTCCCTTTTCCAACATCACTTCCAACAAAATTTTCTAGAGAGTGAAAGTTTGATGAAAGTTTTTTACTCTTTATTTAAAGCCAATGCAAGAAAGAATTTCCATTCATCTACCTCCTTGACTAAGACACAGTGATGCTTCCTCAAGAAACGAAGTTAAAAGCTGTAAAAAAATCATAAGCGTAAGCAGAAGTGATTGACTTGCAAGAGGAATGAATTAAATTGAGACTTCCTTTCTGCACGTATTCTAAGATCAAGCTGCACTTCTCGCCCATGCAGAGTTTTTCGCAAGGTTGTACCTAGAGCGTGCCAAAATGAGTGAGTTTTAAGTATAGGACACGAAAAAGCAAAGCAAGCGAAGTGAAGGTAAAAATTGATTACCACGATGAGAAGCAGATTAGCGAGAAAGCGATTAGAGTCATGGTTATTGTTGCCGGAGGAAGAAACAGCACCGCGCTATTGCATGAATGACAATGTTCTCTGAACTTGTTCCACCTTTGCCAGTTCTTCCATTTTTTCCTGCTCCTACTTTCGCTGCTTTGCTTTGCTATTCTAAACGACGACGTTTATGATTTGTTTCAGAACCAAAGGAAATGAAAATGGGCCAGTTAACGGGTCATGAGAGTGTTAACGGTACGTATTACCCTTTTTTTTTTTTAAAAAAAACAACCTCTGAACAGGCAAGTGCTTAAAACACCTATTTCATATATTTTAATATATATATTATTACTATGTACACCCACTAAAATCTTAAATAAACCCTCAAATAAATTTATCTCAAACTTCATCCTTTTCTTTTTATGTTTTTGAACTATTTTGGGTAATTCAATTTTTTATACTTAAAATTTTTACAATTTAAATTTTTTTGTCACATGATGAATTATGTTCCAACTCAAATTAAACTTAAATTTTTTTTTTTACTTTATTCATAATTTTTTTTATCTGTGATTGCAACTCACTTCTTTTCCTACAATTTATTGTAATTTGACATAAGTAGTAATAATAATAACAAAAAAAAAAAAAGCCTCTAACTAGTAAATTAAAATACGTCAAAATTTGTTTTATCTAAATAAATTAATTTCAATAAATTTTCAAATATTTCTTAAGATCTACCACAAACAACTCTAACTAATGCAATTTAAAATAGTAAAAAAATAAAAGTACTTCAATTTGTTATCAAATGAAAATTTTATAAAAAATTTTTCACGTAATTAAAATCATCCAAGCTGTTATAATAGCCATTTAAAATTTCACAAAATTGAAAAAAATTTATAACCGATAATTTTCAATAATTCTTGACTCTACCCAAGCGATTCATTATAACAATCCCGTTATTCAAAACTTTGATCTTCCTCCCCTGTAGAATTCATAAGTGACTTGTTCAATTGGCTAAAATTCTAACTACTAACCCTAATTAAAACTCTAAATATTTTATAGTTAAATTTGTGGAGAGAGAAAGTGAGTAATATCTTCCAAAAAAACACAAAAGTAAATCTCACTCATAATAATAAAATTTGTATTTTCACTCAAAAAAAAATAAACAATAAGGCTTTCAAGAAGAATCTTAAAATGTCAAATATTTTTTACATTCTTGACTTGCGCTCAAGCGCATGTTTGGTGCAGGTTTTAAGTGGATGCTCGCAGTAGCAAGTCTTTGACCAATGCTGGCTTTTGTATGGCTGAGGTACGAATTTACCACCAAGTTTTTGACCAATGCTAGCTCGGGCACGACTTAGGCTTGAGGTTGACACTAAACTTCTAGTCAAGGCTAACCCGAGCACAATTTGGGCCTTGTGACAGCTTAAAGTTTACATCAAAATATGATGTATCTCAAATAATAAAAATTTGGAAATTTGAGTATCAATCTATAGGGAATTAGTTATATAAAATTCATTACAAATCTAATTGTCCAAGTATTTTGGGAATTATATTTTTGTGTTGGTTGTTAAGATAAAAATTTAATATAAAAAAAATATTGATCCTTTGAAATCTACTTTAGAAAAATTTATAAAAATTATTATTGATCTTTTTTAATAACTTATTTAAGAATCACTAAAGAGTAATATTAGTTGGAAAATAAAACATATAAGTATATAAAAATACCTCTTTAAGAAAATGTAAGAGAACAATAGATAGACTTTTAAATTGACTTGTGAAAAACTATAATATACCTAACTTTTGAGAAGCAGAAAATATGTAAGCATTCAATATACTTTTTATTGATATTGAATCAAGCTCTCTAATAACTCAAATCACACTCAAAAGAGATGAAATTAACTTAATTAAATAATTTTATAATAAAGCAAAAACTAAAGTATCAAAAAATAAAAAGCACAACTCATCTAAAATTTCACCCGAATACTAAATACAAATTTAAAAATACATTGTAAAAAAATAAAGTTGAAAAAATAAAATATATGATATTATTAAGATCTTAGTGGCCCCTTTGTTCAATATAAGCAACTATTTGTAGGAAAACACAGTAGGTAAAAGTAAAAAAGGTGGCTAAGATTAGGTAAATATGAAAAAAAAAAAAAAAGACTTTTTTCATATGCATTAAATATATTGGCCAAACGGTCATTGATTTTTTAAGATTTTGTCTCTAACTCAAACAAAAAAGTTGTAGATATTTTTCATAGTTTTTTAGAATATTATTAATAACTTTACTTGGATACTTATTTTGTGAGTTATAGTGCAAATATTAAAACTTGTTAGGCTAGCCCATAGTTGCATTTTAGTTTTATTGAAGCACACTTTTGTCCATCTAATCAAATTGACCTAATCTTTAGTTTACAATATTGTGAATAAATTTGTCCATGATTTATTAGTCTAAGAATCATATCAATTAAATTTTTGGATTGAAAGATATGCACATTATATGAAATTTACTCAAAATCAATTATTTTTCGTGAATTATACTAACAATCATTTTGAAATCTATAATTAAATAAAATATTTATGTAAAAAAAGTTAACGATACTTTTAAATGTAAAATGATAATTTAAATGATTAATTAATGAATACTTTTAAGTATTTATCGTACTCCTCAACCAACTTATTACCAATTCCTAGTATTTAACGTGGTATCGTTTAGAGATGATTTGCAATATTTACATCCAAAATGTTTATCATTCTTTTTTCTATTGATCTTACCCAAATGAATAAACTCTCACTAAAAATTTTATTGTTTAGCTACCACGTATCAATTAATCAAGTGATTAATAAACCTTATATTTTTGCTCTTTGTAATTAACATGTAATTATAGAGCCTATTTAGAAAAATAAATTTTATTCTATTATTTTTTTAAGGTGAATTTTCTTGAATAGAGGTCATTCTTTTCTATTTATTTTATTTTATTTTATTTTTTTTGAAATCACAATACATCTTTCATCTATATAGTGAGTTTTAGGCCAATAATTCCCAAATTAATTGGCCTTAAGGTATTAAGTGTTAAAACAACCCTTTAAACTGAATTACTCAAGTTAGAAAGGTTATAAAATTACTTGCATCAAAATTTTATTGTATTACGTGAATATTTACTACTGACTAGGCAAGATGCTCAATTACTTAAGTAAAAGCTTAATTATAACTCTTTTTTTTTTAACCCTTACTTGATATGTTTGGCAAAACATAAAAAAATATATAACAGTGTTCCAATTCACTATCAAATGTCAAAGTATAAATGTGTGGTAGAGGGTTTATTAATACTTGCCAAATAAACATATGCAAATAGTAATTACATAAAGTGATAGTAAAGTGAGAGTTTATAAATTTAAGTAATTCAAAGAGAAGTGAATAATAAAAATCTTTGTTACAAAAGACTAAAATCAAATGAAAATGATAACGTACATATTATGATGCAACTCAAGAGTAAAAAATACTATTCAACTCTACCATAATTTATCTAAAAGTTATGTAATTTTTTTTTTGTTTCGTAAAGACCAAAAAATAACAAGATAAAAATAAAAATAACAACTTA
Source organism: Swietenia macrophylla (assembly GCA_032401905.1). NCBI lineage: Eukaryota > Viridiplantae > Streptophyta > Magnoliopsida > Sapindales > Meliaceae > Swietenia > Swietenia macrophylla. The sequence continues at coordinate 4,356,877 of CP135586.1, read as the reverse complement.
TTTTAATTATCCCTCCCGCTCCCCCCGACCAAGTTGAGATATTGTCCCTAATGTCAAAATATAGAAAGGCAGAAAAAAGAAAATATCACCTTATGATAGCAATTATTGAAAAAAGAAAACATAAAGCAAACTTAAAACAAACATAACAAAGTGACAAATCTAATTTAAAAATAACAAAATTCTATGAAAATAAAATTACAAACGAAGTGAAAAATCTAATTTTTGTTTTTTACCGCTTTAACCTAACCAACTTATTCATGCCATTGTTAGATCTTATGCAAAATAAATTTTTGCAGTTGTGTGAGCAATTTATTGGTGATTGGAGCAAAGATAAGAATTCATCAAGCTGTAAATGAGATAAATTTATGTTCTAAAGCATGATCAAGAAAAGACAATAAATCATTAACATTTAACAAATTTATAGGTTTTCAGTGGATATTTACTTGCATCCAGGATGTAACTTGAAAATTTTCTTCTAGAGTCTTAAGCCACCCAGTAAAGTAATAAAAGCATCTTTATTTCAATTGTTATGGTAATTCGTTCACGCATAGTAGAAACCTTTAACTCTTCTTCAATTGTGTTTTCAACTATGTTATCTTCGGACAAAGTTCTTGGAATGATTCCTACAATATGATTTCGTCCAACTTGTGCAGCAGTTGACATAGATTCCATTAACCTACGGCCACTCCCCTATACAAAATGAAGTTTTCGCTCAGCTAAAACTCGTCCCAAATTGTCTACTACTTTAACAAACTTTATAAACTAAATTGTCTGCATTTTAGTTCTATTGAAGCCTAATTTTGTCCATACAAACACTTGACAGGACCCATCTTTAGCTCATAATATTGTGAATTAATGTCTTCATAATTTATTAGCTCAAGAATTGCATTAATTAAAATTTTGGATTAAAAGATGTACTCTTTGTACGAAACTTTTGCAAAATTAATTATTTTTTCTGAATTAAATTAACTATTACTTTAAAACTCAAAGATAAAACAAAATACTTATTTTAAAAAATTTAATAATACTCTTAAACATAAGATGATAATATAAACTCTCAATAAATATACACTTTTAAGTATTCATCATAAATCGTGACAAAATATTTTTTAAAAAAAATTTTAAAATACTTTTGTGATCATTATTTTTGAAAGTGTTGCATTTATCCATTTGGTGGCAGTCATTTCTAAATAAAATGTATTGATACCCAATAAAAGGTGGAAAAGGACCATGAAATCAATACCCTAATAATCAAATATTTCAATGAACAAAATAGGGTTTAATGACATCATATTTATACAAGTTAACCCCCTAATTTTTGACACAGTCACATATTTTACAAAATGCATGTGCATATTTGAACAAGGTGAGTCAATAAAATCCACACTACAAGATCTTTGTAGCGGTTATCTTTGAAAAAAAGTGAGGATCACATGCCCCAAAATGACAAAAAAAAGAAAAATTATAGTTGTAAATTTCATTGTGAGGTGCACATCTTCTTATGATTTGATCAGGATAACATCTAAAGGGATATAGATTATCCTAAAAAAAATTGCGTACTTCCTTTGGAAATTGTCTTATCTTATGCATTCCAATGATTTGAAATTTTACTTGTAACAAGAAAATTATCAGTATTAGCAAATCAAGGTAAAATTGAAACACTTAAAAGTTGCTCATCAATGAAAGTATCATTGATTGGAATAGACTTAGAAGATTTATTAAAAACAAGTTTAGAAAAATGATCAACTATCACATTTTTTATTCATCTAATCAACCTAGGTTTGATATCTTTCTTTGACAAAAGATACTTTAAAACCGTCTAATCACTAAAAAAAATAATTGGTGAGCTAATAATATAAGATCTAAATTTTTTCAATGCAAACACCATAAAAAATAATTAAATAATTCATTTGAGCACTTTTCTACTCAAGAGGGGTAAGCAATAAGGCTCTCAAGCTATTCAAAGAATGAAATTTCTATTCAAAAAACTTTCTAAACCTCAAAAATTATCGTCCAAAAAGAACTTATGTTTTTTTGTCATCTTTAACTTATGTTTTCTTCATTTCACACTCAACACACCCTTATTTTGATCATAGAATAAGCCAACAAACTAAATTCTTAACAAATACAATAATAAGAACTTTTTACTTCCTATCTTTGAAGTTGGTTTAAGTTTTCAAGGATTTTATTAATTTGTAGATGTATCCTATATATTACAGGAAGAACTTTTTGTAGAGTGTATCTAAATAAGTTATTTATTGTTAAAGCAATTGTATCATACCTTATAAAATTCTAATTTTTTTTTTCTTAATATCAATCTAACCAAGAGTAAGTGACTTTTGGTATCTTAGTTAAATAAGACGTTAACTTTTCTGCATGTAAGACACTCTATTAAATAAAACACTAACATTTTTTACAAGTCAAAATTATACATATTAGAAATTAACCTTATGTCAAAATTATCAAAGATGAACCTTACTGCTATAAGAATTTTGCTAAGATATGTATTATATGTCTTACATTTCTTAACAAAAAATTTGAAATATAAAACGAAAATTTTGAATCAATTAATGTAAAACTCAAAATAGATAACATAAAAATTTTAAAACATGAAACGTAAAGTTAAAAAGATTGACATAAGAGTTAAAATAATTGAAAATATCTTATATTCAATGTAATATAGTCAAATCCTTTCTATAATACTTTTATACGTTAGAATATTTACTAAGACTTTACTTCTAGTAAATGACCTTACTTTAATAGGGCATTACTTCTAGTAAATGACTTCACCTTAACGTTACTTGAGTGGCAAGTTACTTTAATAAAACGCTAATATTTTTATATGTTACTTCAAGTAACCTTACTTCAATTGGGACTTTACTTTTATTAGATTGTCTTAAACATTTTTTACCTATCATACATCTACTAAGATCTTGATTCTATTAAGAAACTATATGCCAAAGGAACATGGCGATACTTTAATAATATACTGCATGCCAAAAAAACATCAATTGCAACCTTAGTTCTTGCAAATAACCTTACTTGAATAAGACATTAATTTTCTTTTACACAAAATAGATAACCTTAAATGTTAAATGTCCATGAGCTGACTTATTCTAGATGACCATACTTCAATAACAATTAATATACTTCAATAAGACATTGCCATTTTATTGCACTTATCTTACATGTAAATTGTCTTTTTCTACACTTAATATGTTGTGAAAAATTAAACAAACGCAAGTGTATGCTATCACAAATAAGTAATAAAGTAATTAATAAATATCATTCTTACAGAAATTGATTATTTGTAATCTAACTATTAAGTTAAACTATTCTAATTTTATCTAAATAATTTAGCTGAAGAGATGAATTATACTAAAAATAATTAGCCAATAAACTAAAATAAAAAAAAATATAAATATACAATCAATAAGAATGAGAGTTTTAAAACATATGATTTTACCTAAGTTAATTTGAATTAATTTTATTTATTCTTATTAACTAAATTTAAGACTATGGTTAATAATTATAATCTTAAAAATATTCATTAGTATTTTTTAGGATTATAATAAAAATATTTTTAATATATCAACTCACTATATTCCTATATAAATAAGGATAATTAAATATTCATTAAAAGTATTTTCAGTACACTAAATATGCAAGTGTAGTTTTATATTTCTTAGATTGAATGACATTTAACATTAGATCACAAGTATAAATATATTTTTTTAGGGCATTAATGTACAATCAAAGCATCTAACTAGTAGTCAATTAATTAGAAGTATTAACAACAATGAAAAACACCTAATCAATAATCAAAAATTTCAATTTATTCAAAAAGAAAAAAATCAAATCCTCTTAATTTAACTACATCATAACACTAAAATACAAAGTTTAATCATAACGTAATTAAAATAAAACTATCATGATTAAATTCAATATTAATGAAGAAATAAACAAAAGAATAAAGAAAAATCAATTTCTTCCAAGTTGCTAGATGACTTTTCCTACATTCAAGCTTTTTGATTGATAATCTTCTCTATCTTCTCTTTTTTTTTTTCTCCCTTGGTGGCTCTTCTCTAGTTTTCTATTTTTCATCTCTAATGTCTCTCCCTTAATGTGATAGTTTTCTCCCTTTTAAAAATAAAAAAGTAGGGTAAACAAACCAAATTTATCCACATTGGTGTTCTGCGACTTTGGCTTTCTAGGGTTATGCCACCCGACCCTAATGCCCCTAAAGCCACAACTCTAATAGCTTGAGGTCACAACCTTGAAGCTACTGCTTTCACTTGTTCTTCTTGTTTGACACCGTGGTTTTAGAGACTTTAAGCCATGGTATTAATGCTTCTATCTAACATCCCTTCTATGTCCTCCAAAACTTGTTTTTCACTCAAAAGTCATTAAGAGTCAAATATAATAAAATCATATCAAAATAACTCACATCACAACAGATCACTTTACATGTCATACATACATTTACAAATATATAATTAGACATATACTCAGATATTACTTTTTGTAGCTGACCTTATTTCAATAAAACACTCACTTTTTACTCTTGCTTTACTTTAATAAGACATTAAAACATTACAATGAGATAATGATGATGATAATCAGAGAATGATGGTGGATAACTTATCGATCAATCAAGTTTGAATAATTTTAAAAGCCACTTGTTAATAAAAACATAGTTAAATAAACTATAACAAACTTGTAAATTAAGCTAAAATTAATCATCTCTAATTTGACTAGCGTTACTAATTAGACATCATAGATTATAGTTGAGCAAACAAAAAATAGTTAAATAACCTATAAATTAAACTAAAGCTAATCATCCTTAATTTTGATTAGTACTTCTAATAAATAAAGAAAATTGAATTTTAGATAATTATAAACACACACATGTTCACTTTTTTTTTCACTTGTTTCACTCATCAATCAATAGATGCTTCATAGATGCCAAAAAGTTACAATTAATTGCATGCATAAAAAATTGAATTCTACAATTGACCATACATGTCCATTGAATAAATATAACTTTTATTTGCATTGAACGACTTTTTCCTTTATGATTGCTTTGTGTTATTGACTTATTCCTAAATTTCTCCATATTTGATTTCTTATTCATGCATTTCTCTACATCATTGTTGTTGATAAGTTTCTTTATACTCTATATATTTAACATACATAATAAAATTTGCATTATTGACATCCTTTAAAAAATTATATTTAACTGTTATATTACAATATGTTATATTGATTGTTGTTCATTAAAAGCGATATAATTTATTCATATTTTTATGATTTTTATAATAAGTGCAATTTTAAGTTTTTTATTTATATTGTTGATATTTATGCTTAACTAGAAACCTTATTTTAAGATATATTTTGTAAATAAAATGAAAGAAGAAGAATTAAGAAAATAGAATTTTATATAGGAAAGAACTTTTTTTTATTAAGAAATTACATTCCTTTTTGATTTAGGAAGTAAAATCATGCATAACTAAGGCTAACTTTGTGTTATATATATATGTGGCTTATTTATTTTCATAATAGCCATGGAGAGAACACCAAAAGTAAGAGAATGTTGCATATTTTTGTTTTCTTGATTTTTTTTCAAGTTGTTTACATATTATTCTTATAATCTAAAAAAATAAACAACTTAATATCTATAAAATTAGAGAAAGTTCTCTTAAATATTGTCAAAACATTTTCTTAGTGTTATTTGAAAAAAACTTATATTTGTTGAAGGGAGTTCAATGGCAACTAGTAAGGGGATGTTGTTAAGTTAAATTGAAGAGATTTCGATATATTAAGGCAAGAAAATCTTGCTTAACAAGTCACATAAGAAGATTTAAAACTACGATAATAAATATAAAAAAAAAAATTATTTTGTTTAAACTCATTAATACTTGTAATTGTTATCTTTTTTAGTAGATTATTATTATTATTATTATTATTATTATTATTATTATTATTTCATAGCCTTGTGGATATTAGATAAAGTTGGTAGAGTGCTATTTCCCTGTAATATATAGAGATAATGTAAAGTTGAAAATATTAGAGCCTTTTGCTATAAGTTGGGGAAAAAATATCAATCAAGTGCCTAAATAAAAAGAATTGGCTAATCTATCTAATCAATCTTCAATTTTGTCGTCTCCTTTAAAAATGAGTCGCCTAAGAAAGAAAAGGCATTTAATAGGTTTTGATCTTTTTGCTTCTATTACAACCTCTGGTACTCAACATAATAAATTAGAACTTGATACTATTTGAAAGAACCTCATTCCTAGATCTTCAAATGCTAATTTTAATGTATTAAATCGATAAGAAGTTAATAAATTTAAGTTTCCCACTTTGCATGATATTGTTAAAGATATTTTAATCATTCTTGTTTTTACTATTACAGAAGAGTTAGCTTTTAATATTAGTATACGAGAAATTTATAATTTTACATCAAAGTAAATTTCATTTTAAAATATTAGAACCTTTATATGTATCAAAATTAGTTATGGACAGTTAAAATGATAGTATGAAAATATAATATTTTTTTATTACATTAAATATTTTTAGTTTAATAGTATACATAAATTAATATTAACTTATTATAGTTTAATTCTTGCTTTAGTTGTCAGCTTTATGCTCTTCAAAATAGCAGATAATGGCCCGTGTATTCTGAAGATGTTGAAGTCAATGAGGTAAATATAATCATGCATTTACTTAGGCAAAAATATTTTATGTGATTTACCTTAATTAAGCTAATATTTTTATATTTAATTTTGTAAGAATATTGTTCCATTACCTCTTAAGGAGAATTAAAGAAGATATTTCGGGTTTGTATTTCGATTTTATGCATTTCGTGACTCATGTTTGTGAGTTGAATTTTTCTATAACACTTTTTTAATCATGTGTTAAATTTTAGAGTAATTTTAAGCAATAAATTTTTGTATGCAATAGTATACATATTCCTTAATTCTTAAGGGAAATTAAAATTTCATACAGAATTTTGATTTCAAGTAAATAAATACATGAAGATGGTAATGGGTATGAAAAATGATTGCCCCATTTAAAGATCTCCAAATACATACCGATTTAACATAAAGATAAGTTTGAATAAGGTGGGCAAATCCAAATCAAACCAATCAGTCCAAACATATAATTTGAATTAGTTTGTAAATTTGTTAGATTTGTTTTAGTTAAAAAAAATCAAACTACTAATATTGATTCAATTTTAAATTTTAGTTTGATTCGAACATACCAAATTGATCCGAACTATTAAATTTAAAAAAATTTAAAAATTTTACATTTGAAATATTTTTATTGAGTATATTATATTTTTACAATAGATCATCTTATAATATAACAAAACCTTCAAGTATAAAAGAATTCGGCCTTATAATTACAATAATTATTTGGGTTAAAGGTGAATGTTAGATATAAGAATTGAACTTTATAATTAATTAATATTTTAGACTTAGACCCAAATCAATAAATCAAATTGATCAAAACTAATAATTATCGATTATATTAAATTAGTTTATTTCTTATCATCAATTTGAATTAATTTGGTTTAAACAAAAATTGAAAATTGTAAATCAAGTTGAATTTTGGACCAAAACTAATCCAAACTAACTTGCCCACTCCTAAATTTAGAAAAAGCATTGAGACTCAACTATAAGGAAGCTAACACGCCATAGCCGATGAATAAATAAGGATTTATTATTTTTCTATAATATAATCCCAAAACTCGTCTAGACTATATTATTTTAAATACATCAAATTAATTACACTGAATTATAATGTATCAAATAAAAATAAATATTATATTAAATACAATACGTATTATAATATATTATAAGTTAACACGTGTTTAGTATAATAATGTATTAAATTATATTATATTATTATTTAATATATAACATATAATATTTTATTGTTTTATTTTATTTTACATACCATATTATCATATTATTATATTATTTTTTATAAAAATAATAATATATTAATATAATAATATAATATAATTTATAATAAAATATATAATAATAATAATAATAATATAATATTTAAATAAATTATTTTATCATTTATTATATTACTAAAATATTATTAAAATATAAAATTATAAAATATTATATTATATTTTATTATAAATTATTTTTATAATATAATTTAATATAAATATAAATATTATAACATAAATATAAAAAAAATATAATATAATATATTTATATATTATAATAATATAATATATTATATATAATAAAATAATACAATTTAATATGTATTGTACTAAATATAATATAAATTTTTATTTAATTAAAACCAATTCAATTTTTTTAAAATAATATAATTTAATATGTACTACCAAATACAACTTAAAATAATATAATTTAATATGTACTGCCAAATGCAACTTGAAAATTAAATGGTAGTACAAAAATGGAAAAAAAATGGGGATGATATTCCATAAGATCACCGATACAATCACCGATACAACTTGGAATTAGAAACAGAAGCTCTCGTGCACAAGGAACCATTGTCTCATTGGTGTAACGCTATGCTTAGTCAGAAATAAGGTACCTCTAATTTATTTTTCCGTCAATTTTTCCTTCATCTTCTATACTGGCAGCTTCAAGAACTTGGAAGCTTTTCCCAGCTGAACTATGGATCCCCATGACAAAGCTAGGGTACAAACCGGAAGCAGACATCTTGCTTAAGAAAGCAAGATCAAGCAATTCATATGCATTCACAACATTGGAAAATTCCTAGGTTTTATCGTTGTTGCTTCCCTGCTAGAACCCCAAGCTTCAGTTTCAAGGGTTTCCTCTTGTTCAGCCCCATCAATCAAATCAGAAGTCTCAAATGTATCTTGTCCTTGACTAGGTTCTTGCCTGCTTTCAAATAACTTCCCACTCTTTCCAATAGCAAGAATCAGGCCAAGTTGCTTTTGCTGCTGCTCCTACAAAAAACACTCCAATCCAAGAAATCTAAGTCAAACCAACAGCAAGTTTGCTCCGTAAAATTAAATTTGAAAGAGAATTCAGAGCACAAGTCATGGTTAGATCACTGAATGACAACGAAGCATTTGACAAAAGTTAAACTCATATTACCAAGAATTGGTATGGATGTAACATAGTTCATTTTGGTTCCATTTTTTACTAAAAATGCAAAGTTATTTCTACAAGGGCACTTCAAACAACACCTGAACAGTTTCAGCTAGGTTTTTCTAAACCTGTCTCATTTCTTTTAAGTTTCAGAGCTACCAAACAAAAAGTTAAAGGAGGCTACACCATACTTACCAAGTAAAACAAAAAACAACACAGCTGTTCACTGTTAGTAATATTTATCACCTGATAATCAAATATGAATCATTGGAACTTGCTCAAGTTGCATTTCGCTTTTCTTTGGATTGCTTAGTTTTAGTTTGTTGTTTTTGAGTAAAATTTGCACACTTAAACTTAACAAACTCAGGAGATATAGAACCAAATAAATCTTTAAAATGAGTGAAAAAACCAAAAAGCCAGAATGTAGATAAACATAAGTAGCATTACTCTAAATATTTCAGCTAGTCCTAATCTCTAATAATCATTCACTAGCAGCAATCATTACTACCAACAGATAGCTTCAGAGACACCCAGTTTCAGCTTCAATATCACTCAAGTGATAAACTATATTGCGGAACTTACCTGCATTGCCAGCAAAACCTTTTGAATTTCACCCAGCTCCTTCTCAAGAATGTCCTCTTGCATTGCTAATGCCCGAGTTGCCTCAGAATTCTTTTGGGCCAAAGCTGCAGTCTTCGGACATAAATTGAAAGAAGAATAAACAATTGCAAAATGAATAAATTATCAGGTATGACTAAAAGACATACAATTTACAACTGATTCTTAACAATTCCTTGCACCAAATATTTCACATGGAAACATTAATAATTCTCTACAGCTCCAATCTTTCAAGCAATCATACCTCTCTAAAGGGTAAAAGTTTAGTGTCATGTTATTGAATTCTGAGGCTTTTACAACCATTTGCAGTCTAAAAGCTTACATAACAGTCATTACTTTGGACCAGAAAATACAAAACAAGAGAAACACATTTGAAGAGCCAAAACTATAAATGAGCCCAGAGTTCCACAACGGTATACCACTTTGGTGCTCTCAGCACTTTCTACAAATTCCAGTCTTGAAAAACTTCCTGAGCACCTTAGTTCTTATATAACTATATAACAAATGTATAATCTTGGATGGTCAACCCTCCCAGCCAAGAGAGCATGTCCAATCTAACTGGCAATTCAATGTAATTCCTTGAAGCACAATCCCTCAGTAGATATCACCAATTCAGCCTATCCAACAGTCCCACAGGAGATTTCACCTTCACTCTCTCAGTCATGACTTTGAATAGAGAACTGCAGCTCCCATCATCACTCTCCCCTGGAACCATTTTCCTACTAGGGATAAATGCATTACACCTATATAATTCCAGCTTATCAATCCTACATGGTCCTAACATTTCAAACTCTCTTGCACCCTCAAAAATAGAGCTCATTACCTATGGAGTTGAAACAAATGCCAACTCATGTACATAAGATTTGTCACTCAAAGCCAACACCTAATGTAAACCTCCTGTAACTAGGTTTATATGTCAACATCAATAAATCACACTCCAATCATTGCTACCTACAGATAGCTTCAGAGACACCCAGTTTTCAGCTTCAATATAACATATTCCCCTTCTCCCACCTGCAGCAGCTGAAACTCTAGTTATGCCTCTTACCAAATGTGGCTTTCGTTATGCCAACCATAGACCAACTGTGTCAGCCAAAAACAGTGTGCTGATCCAATCTTAATAATTCAAGTCTATTTGCACCTGCAACATACTAAAAATACTCATGGAACCTGAAAGACAAGTATCTAGCCTAGAAAACTGACAACTCTAAGATTCAAGCACATATCACACTATCTTCAGCAGAGAAACACATCTCTCTTATCCAAGTTACAAAAGCTTGTGTTTCTAAACCCAGGGCAGATTTTTTTTTTTTTGAGTTTTTGATTTTAAATCTAGAACAAAAGGTTAAGTAACTCAGGCAGCCACACTAAACGCAGATTAAAAAATAACCAAATGAAGCATATGTCCTCCAAAGTCACTCTTATCACCCAAAATCAAAGTACAGAAACGTCATCAACTTTAAATATTCTTGTTTACCATTTCACATTTCACTTTTCATAAAATTTTATACTGTCCAACATGTTCTGTAGATTATCGTGTAGATATTCACTTCAATAAATGAATTTGTCATTACAATATTCATTTCCATTTTCTGTAGCTATTTAGTTCATAAATCAACAGGACTGTATCTTATCAGGAATTACGAGGAAGTAATTGAAATTTGAGAAATGTCATTACCTCAGTAATGGGCTCTTTAAGCGCTTTCCGCGTAACACGAAACCTTATTCCCAACTTTTCAAGCTGCCTAGACAAAACCCTTATGATGGTTGCAGAACTTTTTAAATCCTCTTCTACTTTCTCAATTCTGTCCACCAAATTCACACTCTCTCTTCCCTCTCCCCTGACCGTCTCCACACAAATCCGCCTCCATTGCCGTCTCCTTATAACTGCACCTATCCATACGCTACACACCAACCCTACTACACCATAAGCCAAAGCCTTCTTCCCTATTAAACCCAATAACTTACTTTTCAACCCAAAAATGGAATAATTCACAACATAACAGACAGCAACAAATGAAGAGGACAAAAGACAAACTAGTTCAGATAACGAGAGAAGAAGATCGAAATTGGAATTATTATGTGCTTGCGGTGTGATGCTTGCGTTGTGGCAATTGCGTGGGTTTAGTGAGTGATAAATTTTAAAGTTGGGAACGAAATTGAAAGGGGTTTTATTGGAAATGTGAATTAGATAGCGGGAGCTAATTGGAGGGAGAACACAGAGGTTGGTAGGGATTTTGACATTGACGGCGGGGTAGAGTGTGAGACGGGAGGAAAGCGGTGAGTTTGTGAACACGTGATGAGACGATAACGACATCGTTGTATTTTTGGTTTTATTTAGGGTTTTAAATGATTTGCATTGAGAGAAGAGAAAGCATGGTCGATGTTCCCTGGTTAGGGCATTGGGGGGTTTTGAGTTAGGGACGAATGCAAAGGAGAGCCGGACAGATTTTGGCGATGGATTCAATGCGTTGGCGCGGAGGATCTATTAGCGCACGTTAGTGTGACATGTCCGATATGTGGTCAGAATGCGCCAAAGGAAGAGGGAGGGACAGACTCTGCGCACTCCATCTTTCTCCACAACACTTGCTTAGGAGGGGTTACACCGTTTTCATCATGCAATTTTTTTAAAATGGGCAATTTATATTCAAAAATTTAAAAATAAAAAAAAAATTTACTCCTACAATTCATTTGAACTCAGAATAAGAATGGAGCGAGCTATTTGAATCTTATAATAAAATAATTTTACTGTAAAAATACTCGTATTTAATTTATTATGAAAAATAATTTAACCTAAATAAATATAATAATATTATTTTTTATCATTTAACACTCATTTATTTGTTTAATCGTATAATTATTTATTTTAATTATATATATATTTTAAAACCATAAACCTTTTTTCTTTAATATTAAGTCTAATTTATCATAAATTTTTACACATTATTACGAAAAATAAAAAGATATTAATACTTAAGAAGAGGGAAATTTCATAAATATTAAAACTAAATTATTCAACATTAGTAATTCACATAATCACAATTTTCATCAAAATTATATATATATATATATATATATATATTTTCCTTGTCTTCTTGCTCGTAATAAAACATTTAGAGGCATTAAATATTTATACAAGTGTATATGAATGATGATTATGTTGTGGCATCTTAAGACAAGACAAAAATCAGGTTTTCTCAATATCTCTCTTCTGACCAAAAGTAAGTTAGTTCCAGATCGAAATTAGGTGCAGTGCGCCTTCGGTCGAGGAGAGTTGTTCCCAAGCAACGGTTACGAGAGCTCTTTCTCTTTTCGACTCAGAAGAGAGAATTCTTTCAATTGCACTGGTGGATTGAATAACTTTTTTTTTTTTTTTTAAATGCCAACAAAGTGCATGTGCTGTTGAGCTCACATCTGCTCCAATCAAATCAAGCTCAATTTTTTTTAATTTTTGTAATATTTTCTTCTGTTAAGATTAATTTTATTTTATTTTGTTAATTTATCTTTGAATAAAAATTATTTATTTTATTTGATTAGACAATATTATTATTACTATTTTTTTATATAATAATTAATATTCTTTTTGCTATTTGAATAGGAAATATTTAGGGTCAATTAAAAATTGATTTTGATGACCACTTTTATGTTAATTTAACCTCATTATCACAATTAGTAGTTATGAATCGAACCAGAATGAAGTTGACAGCAGTGCAATTTAGCCTATTTATGCAAACATGCTTCGATTATTTTTTGAGCAGTTAAAAATTACATTTCTCAAGTAATCTTATTTATTATGTATTATTGTGAAAATCCATGCAAATAGTAATAACAATAAAATGTAGTTCCTCATCGGAGATAAGAGCATTTAGTTTTCGAAAGTGAAGTTTAAATTAATCATTAGTTTACACTTCAAATACTTTACTACTAAGGATTTAGTTAAGAGTACCCAACTAAGAGATAGTTATTTTAATAGTATGATAGTTATTACCTTAGATGATACAGATATAATATACGATGAGCTTGATTTTACATCTATTTCTAATTTAAATGCAATATAGTTATCACCTTTTTTTATTGGAAAAGTTCTTGCTCTGTTGAGGTAGTAGGAACCATGCAGATTTGTGAATTTTAGACATATTAGACAATTTAAATCAATTTAACCAATATCTATAGGAAAATATTACGTGGCAACATATTTCAAATGTTTGCGATGTATTTTTTCATTATCGGACTTTACTAATAAGGATGGATCATTTTTTTGGAAGAAAATGGCACTTGATTTATATATCAGAATTTTACATTGAATTATGTACTTGACATTAGCGTACATCATGAATATAATATTATGTTCATTACATCACATAAAAACATATAATTATTATAAATATATAGTTATAACAGTCAATCAATTAATGATATAATATACATATGGTGGATTGTCATACTTATTGATTAATTAATTTATTTGATAAAAGTATCTTAAACTATAATTTATTTGATAAAAGTATCTTAAACTATGTATAGTATATAAATTATGTCAAATCGTAAAACATAAATTTATAAATTTATAAAACATAAGTTATAATCAATCATTAAAACATAAATTTATAAATTGAGAAACATAAATTTATTATAACATAAATAATATGTTTTAAATTTAATATAACATAAATCATCAATTATTATAAATTTGCTATAACATAAATAAATTTATAAGTATCACGTAGTTAAATTCATAATAGTAACATAAATTCATAATAGTCTATACAAAAGATACAATAATTATTAATATTATTACATATTAATGTATATATCAATCTAATCATGATACATTGCATTTTGACAAGATGCACGATTGTGTCTCTGTTGGTAACAATGATAACATTTTCGAATAACTATCTCCTTTCTTGCAGATGAAAAGTGTTGGTTTTTTTGTCAAACTGTAGAAATGTGACTTATTAGTAGTTTGACATTGATAGACCTTATTTCGTCTTGTACAATCTAGAATCTCAAATCTCTAAGTGGATGAATCACTTTAGCATATATTGTCACAATCGACCCATTCTTATAATAATCTGAACAAAAATCTCCCTATCGACCTCAAACATATCAAATCACTACTATGGCATATAAACATGGCAATTGTTGCAAGTTAAATCACCTTAATTGGCATATCTTCGAGTTCAAATCAACCACAACCTCCTCACCCTTGCCTTTGACTTCAAATTCATAATGTGATATTAAATACACAAACGAGATAACTGATATTGCATCCTCCTCCATTACTTTCTCATATATAGTCTTAAGAATTTACTACATGTTTTACTATTTCCCCTTTCTTTTCATAAAACCAATGTTGTAACACTACCTGTATTCAATTTGCCAAAACCACAATTAAGAGATTACATGCATCCTTTAATAATGCATTCAAACTCTCAATAAATTAATTATCATAATATCTTATTGTCTTATTGAAAAATTACATTTTGTCTACATATGAAACTTCAATTTTATTTTGCAAATAACTTGCAGCATCTAGATGTATTAACATCAACTTTTTCATGTGCTTTTCAAACTTGCTATGCACATATGCTTTTATTGCAATATAAAATCTCATAAGAAATGTGTCATTTTTTCGATTTTTTAACTTGTATTTTACTTTAAGATTGCCTTCAATATAATAAGCACAGAACCCATGGCACATGTTAAGAAAGACCAATCTTATACCCTTTAGTACATTGTCATATTGATCCAATGCAAACATTAAATTAAATATTGGGCCAACCACATCTTATAACTTGAGCAATAACCACTCCCATGTTGCATTATTTTCAAAATCTCTACTACCGAATGTAATAAGATAAAATTAGTCATTTTCATCAAAAGCAAGTGCCATAAATAATATCTTTTAATATGTTCTTTTTAAAAAAAATATCAGTTACTTCTACAACAGTGTGAATCAATGAACGAAAATCACGAATGCATGATGTAAGTGCCATAAACAAGTATAAGAAATGGTCTTCATCATCTATCTCAATATGGGTTAAAATGCCAAGATTTCTATCTTTATAACATGACAAAACTATGGCAGTATTTTAAAAAACTCCATTAGATTCCAACACATTAATCTTCGTGCTTCTTCTCTCGTTAATCATACTTTACTGTAAGACACAATAATTTTAAATTTTTTGTGTATGTCATCACACATATTTTGTAGAGTATAAACTTTACTAAAGTTTTGAAATTTATCCATTAAATGTTCATCAATAAATAGACTACTTGTTTAATGATGATCCTATTGCAATTTGTCATTTTGATAATTATGTGCTGTATCAATCTGTTTTATACACTAATATTTTTCATTTCCATCTATGCTAATCGTTCTAACTCACCATTTACATCCTTTAACTACACACTTTACATTAAATTAATCTATTGTAGACCTAGTAATCTGGAATTGAAAATACTTCTTCAATATTACTAAGTATAGTGTATCTCATAAATCTTTTTTGGAGCTAAAATTCTATCCAATACACAAGTCAATAGATTCAAAACTAGAAAATTCATCTTGCAACCTAGAAAATATTGGCGACATTAGTGACAAATGCTAAATATAACTAGATGGCCTCGCTATATCACCTTAGCATCTCATTGAACTATTTCTCTAGCTTAGTCACATAGTCGCAATAAATGTTGCATCAACATTGTTTGTAGAAATGTCAAGAATGTTGGTGCCTTGTATACACAATTGACTTTCAAAATCATTATATGTGGGATCCTCATTGTATTGATATGGGAAGTATTCGTCATTAATTACTAATTATGGAGTAATATGTTTTGCAAGAGAAGTAACATGAACTATATGAAGAGTGACATACTCTATAAAAAGAGTTAAGCGTGAATGTGAACTGACATTCTCATTAGCATAGTAATATTGAATCTAACTGACTTTATTGCTCCTTCTAAAAGAAACAAAGTTTGCACAGGAATTTCAATATTATCGAGTTACAAATGAGGAGTACATAAAACTCTATGATCTACATTAACTATACGCTCTATGGCAACATACAATGGACTATATTCTTAAAAATAAGGTTATTTTAAAAATTTTCTCTAAGTATTAGTGAATCATTTCATATTCAATAATTTCCATAAGGAGGTAGTACCGTTATAGTACCCATGGACTATATAGAAAGATTTGAGTTAACATAAATTAATTTATTTTACATATTTTAAAAATTTATCAAAATTAAATAAATTTTGGAAAATAAATTTTTAACTAATAAAATAAAGATTTTGAATTTAATTTTATAAGATATAAAATAATTTTATTTTATTGATCTATTTAATCTTTTAATATTTTAAATAAAAAAATATTATATGTTGATTAATCGTGATAAGTCCTAAATAACTTATATAATCTGTTTATTTAATATTTTTATTTTAAATTTTCTTTGTAATAACAAGAGTTATATGTTATACTATTTCTCAACAATAATACTACATTTTTAAATTTTTTTATTTATGTAATATGTTATTCATAAATTATGGCATTCACTAATTGGATTATAATTTTTTTAATGCTAGAATTAATTTTATATCTTATTTTAATATTTAATTAATAAATTGTAAAATTATAATTAAATTTTTTAACAAAAATTCAATGATGAAATGAACTATTGTGTAACACCATGCATACAAAATTTAAAAAGAAACTAAAAAAATTAAGAAAAAAAGGAAAAAAAATTTTTAAATAGCCTTACTTTGAAAACTATTTATGTAAATAGCCAGCCTTAAAATATTCTTATCAAAATAGTCATATTTATAAATTTTAGATAATTTTGCCTTCATTAACATTTTAAACAAGAAAACATTGAGTTTACTATCACTTTTACTTTCACAACTTTTCTCCTGAATTTTACTTTCAACAACTTCCATCAAAAAGTATGTACATTATTAAAAAGAAAAAGTTAGTTATTTATCTATTATTGTTGACAAAATTTAAATTAGAATTAGTTGATAAGATATTAGATTTGTTATTTTAATAAATTAGATTGAAAGAATTGAGAAAAAGAGGTTGGATTTGTAGATACGTGCCCTAAACAGCGTATTGATTATGCTCACAAGCTAAATTACACTTATAACTCTTGTGAAAATTATGCAACGTAAGTGCGCATTATCGTGAATTAGTAATAAAGTAATAAATGAATATCGTTCTTACAGATATTGATATTTACGATTTTAATGTAAGGTGAGCTTAAAAGGTTCAATTGTTATAAAAATGGCTTAAATCCTTACTTAAGTGTAATGTATTGTCTTAGGATTTCGCCCTAAGTGACACTCAAGCTTGTTTTAAAATTTTAAGAGATTGTGTAACATACTAAACTCATATCAAATCTTTAAATAAGTAAAAACAATTGAGTTACTAAAATTATATGCTCAAAATATTTAAAGAATCACTAATAAATGTTAAATTGTCACAAGAGTGGACACACAAATACGTTCATAACTTTAAAAAGGCTAATGAAAATTTTTAAGATTCTAAATTATTAACTATAGTTTTAAATTCAATTAATAAGAACGGATAAAATTAATTTAAATTAGTTTTAAGTAAAATCATATATCCTAAAATTTTTACTCTTATTGACTTATATTGATATTTTTTTTACTTTAATTTAGTCGTTAGTTATTTTTAGCGTAATTATCTTTTTATTTACTTTATTCATATAAAATTAGATTGACTTTGATAAATGCTGTTAAGTTTATATAAAATAGAAATATACATGTATATTTAATATAATTAATGTATTGAATCCATGAACTTAACAATATTTATCATGAGATCACAAGCATAAATATCATTTTTTAAGACATTAATATGCAATCAAAACATCTAATATTCTAGTTTTATCTCAATGAAGTAAATATGATATGAATATATAAATGGTAATTTGATAAATACATATAAAATTTATAGTTTAATGATTATGAAAATATTTCACAATAGCTAAAATAATTATATATAAATAAATAATTTATAATACTTATTTGTATATATTCATATCATATAGTTTTATATATGTTAATCAAATTAAATAATTTATAATTTTACAAAAATAAGTAATTTATAATATTACTCTATTAAAATTAGTACCTTATTTATATATATTTATAAAATTAAATTAAATTAAATATTAAAATATAAAAAATAACTATAAATGATACTTTCTGTTATTTTTTAAGTATCAAAAGAAGAGGTATATTAAAAAAATTATTAATATCCAAAATTATATACATAATATTTTTTTAATTATTTTATTATTTTAATTAATCAACTAACATTTATAACAATAAACATCTCAAACGTTTAACTACTCAAAAAAGTGACATTATGCACGATCAGGAGGTGCAAAACTGGAAATGAAGAATCATGGATCAACTAATTTAAAGAACAAATAACTCTGGTAAATAGTTGTATTTGGAAGACATTTGCTTATTAAATTTTGAAAAATATAAAACGTTTTTGAAAAAATAAGAGCTCGGGTTACGGGTGGAGGACCAGAAGGTATTAACAACTGACTTACTGCGGGACAGCTGATGATCATGTGTCCAATAACAAACAATCTGAACAAGTAACAAATAATCTAGCCGGGCGTAAAACAATCAGAAATATTTCGGACAAATTACAGGTTAAGCATATGAGACATGATGAAACCACAACCACCAATAGTTCCATTTTTCCAAAGGCACTCCGCGTGCCACTTGTTGGAGGCAAAACAAAAATTAGGAATGAAATTTTGAATTTCTATCTTAAATTTTTGGGCTCAGCAAATTCCAAATCAGGACAGAAAGTTGGGAAAACTAAAATCAACCACATGCAAAGAACAATAAAAAGTATGCAATCTCTCATTAATCAATAAAAACTTATAAGAACTACAATGCTTGCATAAGAAATCTGAGAACTCACAGATTGTCATTGTCCGAATTCAACAATCCTCATGTTTATAACGTTCATCAAGCATAACATCAGTAACAAACATGAAGATGCACAAATCCATTGTTTTCCTGTCCAAAACAGGATATGCATATATGGAAGTTCCTGATGTACCCATCCACATGCTGTAACATCACTGTCTGTAACATAAAGCACTGTCTTCTCCTAGTAGTAGGGCATGTACCTCATTCGTCTTCTGAATCTAGGAATCTTCCTGCAGCAGGTTTCCAGGTAAGATATATGACATTATTAATTAAGGAACAGAGGCACAACTATTGGTAGAAACATACCCATATCCAAAAGGGGAATAGAAATAAGGAGGAACATAAGGCCTCCTTCCCCGAAACCCCATGTATGGATTGAAACTCCTTGGACGATACTGCTTCATCCCAGGAACATTGGTCCTTTTGGGCAAAACCTGGATATAGCATAAAACAATCAAATAACCTGAAATTTTACAAGAATTAAGTTGCTTAATACTGGAAAATTAGTATTAAAGAAATCCTTAGACAACTAAGAAAGCCTTTGAAACTAAATTAACCATATGTAGTTTGAGGTTGACAAGCTTCGTTTCGAGGACAGCAGACAAGTTAATTCGGTTACCTTCAGTTGACGGCCGTGCAACTCAGACTCATTCAGCTGGAGAGCCTCTTGAACAGCTTCAACTTCAACAAATTCAACATAAGCAAAACCCTTTGGCTGGCCATACTTGTCCGTCAGAATAGTTACTCTGTTCACGGTACCACAGGATTGGAAATGTTGCTGCACTTCTTCAGGTGTGCATGCATAATCAACCTACAAGGCCAAAATCAACCAAATCCAGTTGAAGATTTTAGTTAGCAACAACAACCAAAGCTTTCCAATTCAGCAGATCAAATCGATTATAATAACTAACCCTGTTCCCCCTCCCCAAACAAATAGGAAATAAAATAAAAATTAAAAAGGAATAAAATTGGGGAGAGGTGGGGAAAAAGAAAAATTTCTCAATCAACTAATGAAATCTCTAGGCACCACAACATCACTTTCACTTTCCACAACTGCCACAATCCAATTCTTATCAACCAACATCTACTAGTCCACCATTATTAATTCACTTTCCAAAACATCCATTATTAAACTTTTATCAACTAAGAATTAATTTGCTACCGAAATCTATCAAAATGCATTAGTTTCAATTTCACAGCTCCCCTATCTCAGCACCACAAAACACGTGCATAATTCTCACTCCACAAATCAAGCTAATGAAATGGCTGTGGAGTAATATCTGGCAAGTGAGAACAACTCATCATCTCAGTTTCCCATATAAGATTACTGCAATCTTAGGCAAAAACATGCATCCATAGGGCATATTAACTAAAAAATGTATTAAATTGAAAACCCAAAAAAAAAAATGATTCCTATAATCAACAAAGTACACATCATCCACAGAACTTTTACAAGAAAATAGCCACAAGATATAATAAGTTAATAATAGTGGAACGACTCTGTAAACAGCATGCATAACTTTAGCAAACTTCTTATATGGGGATAAAAAAAACTTCTCTAGGAAACAAACTTTAGAGAAATGGGTTTCAGAAGAGTTGTGTGTGAAACAACAAATGTTCAGATCCACAAACAAACTATTTTCAGAGGAAATCGAAGAAATTTTCATAACTATCCTGGATATTTAACACTTTGATAAAGAAACTTAGCAGATTAAAACAAAACCGACCAAGATGTCACAATCCTCAGATTTATAGAAAAGTTAATACTGAATATTTGTACAGCCAGCTCTTAAGTAGGTGTAGGATTTTGCAAAGTAGTCTCTGAGCCTGAGATCTACTTGAATAACTGCAGCAATAGAGATGAGCAAGTCAAAGAAACCAAAAGAATGTATGTCATTCTTTGATTAACAAGTGGCAAACAAAATTAGTGAGGCCACAAGGAAGCGAAAAAACAGTCATGCCTCTCACCACATTCCATCAACTGACCATCATCAGCAGCAACAGGGCTCTTCAATTTAGATTGCATAACCTGACTTGCCCATCCTCTTCAGAAGAAACGAGTTTTGTCCTCTTGGTGGTTGAAGTTGAAGCATCTTAACTCATATTTACTTCCAGCTAGACAGCCATCAGAATGTCTTTAATCAGTTGCTTCATTCAATGTAGTGTCTCTTCACACACCATTTCACCTAAATTGTTTTTCATATTTCTCCTTTCTCCTCTTCTCTTGTTTCCATTCTTTTCTTCATTAATTTTTTATTTTCCTTTTTGTTCTTTTCCGATAAACTCTTTTTCTACTTTTTCTTTCTATAAATCCTCATTTTTCTCTTTTCATGCAAACTTTTTCAAACTTTTTCCTCTCTGTTTTTTTCAACATTTTCTTTTTTTTTACTTCATTTTCAACTCCAAACACAGAGAATTTCACTCCTTTCTAATACAAGCCTACATAAAACAAAAACTTTGGCCCACCCAAAAAAATATGTAATTATTCAGCTGCTAATATACAGCAAACTCGAGGAATAAGAACAACCCTGCGATCATAGTAGGACATAAGTCAAACCATGATTCTAAACATTAGATGTGCCCACATCCAAGCCAAAGACAAACAGAAATTAACATTAAACATAATATGTAAAAACTTAATGAGTCAATCTAATTTAGTGGGAAAAAGAAAAGAAAAAACTATTGTACACCAGACATGAAGAATGATGGATATCATTTCCGAATCATATGATAGTAAAACTTTAAATCCCAATCCATGATGACATAGGAAACCAACACACAGACATGTCTAAAAACATGCTTGACAACGTGCAGGTGGGAGGTTTATTGGATGAAAAAGATATATTTATTACGAACTAGTTGGATGCATGTTATAAATTGTAAGTTTCAGTTGTATGCTTATTATTATTGAAAAAATGTATCTTGTTAAGAATAACAATGACAACCAATGGCATACTTCACCTTCTTTTCCATTCGACAGCACCTTAAAGCAAGACAAATGAAGCTACTGAAAGTTAAAGAAACATTAGGTCAGAAACATAAAATTATAAGCAAGCAATATTTGTGGAGCTCATGGCCATGTCTAGAACAGGATAGAAAATCCAGATGGGAATTAACTCTTAGTTATAACCAACTAGTGTACTTTACGTCTTAGTGGTACTTATAGCCATAATGATAAAAGGTACTGGTCAGCTAGCATGACCTGCAAAAACATGGCCAAGTAGCTTTTGGCCCTACTTAGGGATGGCAATTTTATTTGCAAACCTGCCAATCTACTAGTACCCAACCCTAATGGGATGGGTTTGGTATGCCTTGTAACGGGTTTGGGGTGAATTTGGAAAAAAAAAAACAAATCCCATAGTGAGAGTAGTACGAGTAAGGGTATAGATAAATATCCGCGGGTATCCGTTATAGGTACCATGGATATTTAACAAAATAAAATAAAATAAAATCAGATATCTAAAAGGACAAGAACTCAAACGTCCTCAAATTGTTAGGATTTACTCCTTGTGCCATAAAATAATGTTTGGGCTATCAAAAACTTAGACAACATGCTCACACTGAAAGAAAGGGACCTCATCCCATTTTCTTTGTTCTTAAATATTTATGTGAACCTGGCAGGCCATAAGTCTTGGACCAGCCATCATACAAGCACATAACTGGACTGTTGGGCTAGGCATGGTCGCATAGCCAGGCTAGTAATGATCTAATGATCTAATAACAGAGTTTTCATGAAGTCCTCTTAACACCCTTGTCTGGTCTAAAGCTGCCATTGATATAGAATACGATTAAATTTTCCTTCTAAGGATTCTCGTAGTGAGCATCGGAGATTCAGTGTCCAATTGAGTGGTGGTGGTGCACATGGAATACACATGCAGATTTCGGGAGGATATGTACGTACATACAAAAGGATTTTCAGTGGCTTTTTCTCTGTTTCCCAAGTAAGTTGGGCTTGGTGTAATAGATGCATTTGGTTTCATCTGCTGTGACTAGGACTAGCAACCAGGAATATGAGAAATATTCATTGCAAATTCAAGACCACATGGCTTCAAGCAGAGACTCTAAAAGCATCTAAAAGTTCAACAACAAGCATACTGGACAGATAGTAATTTTAAGAATGGTAAGGCATTAAAGGAAAGAGTTAACTAACATTGCCAACAAAAACCGATCGTGAATCCACCTCTTCTTTGTTTGCTTGACTAGCAGCTGCACTAGCAGGATCTGTATTAACGTTATTGCAAGGAAATAGTTTTAAAATACTGATAAAAATAGAAGAAAAATAATCTACATATGAATTGCAAATTTAATCTTGGAGAGACAAGTTACTTAATCACGTACAAACCAGAGTGAACAGTTCACTAATGATCAACAATAATATAGACATATACATACACATATACATATATACGTGTGTGTGTGTGTGTGTGTGTGTAGTTGAAAACCTTACACTGATGTTTGGGAGACAAAGAACAGAAGAGCGCAAAGGCACATACTCAAAAAGGACAGCACTTAGTTTTCAATAATCCAGATGCACATTATAATGCTGTCGGTAAAGAGTTATTTACAGCAGTTGGAGTTAAAAAAAAAAATTCAGCACTTCCAACAGGGAAGCATGGAGATATTTCTCAAAAAAATGATAGAAATACTAGCATTAAATTTTATAACATATAGTGTGTAGTTTATGAGGCTGATAAATCGACCAACCCAATGGGCTTCTTACTGTCATTGAAATAAAAGCTAGGAAAAAACATTTTAGCACTCTGATCTCTTATTACAAAGTTTAAGATGCAAAATTAATAGATGAATAATAAGTCCACAGAATAAAAAATTCTGAAAAGTTTATAATAACACAATTATATAATAGCAGGAAAAAAAAAAACACCCTTAGAGCTAGGCTGAACAAGCTATCCACTCTTTCATAGACAAAGTTCCCCACTAAAACTTTA
Source organism: Swietenia macrophylla (assembly GCA_032401905.1). Classification (NCBI taxonomy): domain Eukaryota; kingdom Viridiplantae; phylum Streptophyta; class Magnoliopsida; order Sapindales; family Meliaceae; genus Swietenia; species Swietenia macrophylla. The sequence goes on along the minus strand of CP135586.1, from coordinate 4,332,225 downwards.
CCAACCAATGCAAAATGTTTTCAATCTCAAGAATCTGAATATGATAAAAGCAGCAAAATCAATCAGACAGGAATATGTGAACCGAATGGCAACCAAATAATGAATGTCTACTAAAAGGGGAAGAGAGCGAGATTAAGGAAAACAAAAACCTTGAACAGCGCCCATCTCCTTCTCGACCTTAGCCTGGATCTCGCGAAGAGCCGCAGCTTCCTCCTCCATCTCCTTCAAACGCTTCTTCATCTCATCCAGCTCCTGTACACACATACATATAAACACGTACCTATCGAATAGCTATGGTTTTGATCAATCAAACGCGGAAAAGAATTTAAAGAATTACCTTGACAGCATCGTCGGCGGCGGCCGACGTGTCGACATCATTATTGTGAGCGTCCATGTCACCTTCCATGTCAGGGATTTCGCCGCCATACACCTCATGTTCTTCTTCCTCCATTACAAATCCTGAGCGCCTTACCGGTTTTCCCCTCTCTCTTCTGCACTGCCGGCTGCAAAGGGTAGGCTTGTCACTCCGCTGGGTCTAAATACCACACACGTTAAATTTTATATATATATATATATATATATATATATATATATATTAATTAAATCATATTTGAGTCGTTTTTTTGATAGAGTTTAATCCATTAAAATTATTGTGCTTGAGTTATAATTTATTTAATTATATATATATTTAGTAGGCAATTTCTTTTATACTTTCACAAAATAACGTCAAGATTACTTAATATTAATCAAAGATAATAAAACTGTTTTAATAATTGATCATCCTTTAAATTATTTTTGGCCATAAAATTATAGGTTAGGGTATTTATTGTACCACCAAAATTAATAGATATTCTGTATGATTGTCAAAGAGTGATGAATATCATTAGTTTACTTGTATAAATGTACTAATAAAAGTTCAGAATTGCTTATTAGAGAATGAACTCATTAAATTAACTTATTGCAAGAATACTGAGTGGTATTTGTTAATTGAGAGTTCTTAATAACAATGATGTCACAGATTTCTTATCTTGAGATATTATGGTTATTTTGTGCGAGGGTGGACGTTAGTGTGTGAGTTTCACAAATTAGATTCTTAATAAAATAGGTGTTAGAAATGATCTAAACGATATATAAATATATGAGTGTATAAGACGATATATATCATCTTTTGTGAAAAAAGAGTTTTTTTTGATTAGTTAGAATATTTTATTTATTAATTAAAGAAACTTACAATCTTGTAAATACTAAGAAATGCTTGATATTTGACACAAAATAAATAAATATTTTATACAAATTTAAGTGAATTTATAAATATTTTTAAAATTGTAAAAGGTGTTTGATGAAGTGAAAACACAAAGATAAATTGAAATAGTAAGTTTTAAAGAAAAGTTTGAGTTGTTTTTATTTGTAATGAAATTAAAAGACAGATAAGGTTTTGAAATTCATTTTTACTAAATACTAAATAATTTAAAATTATCAAAATAGAAAAAATTAAATTATTATTGCATAATAAAATATTATAAATAAAATAAATAAAAATATAATTAATGTAATTTAAATTCAAAATATTAAGAGCCAAAAATTTAATAAAATCGGTAAAAATTACTCCTCAATTACTAAAGTAGGCTATATTTAAATGAATGTTTACGATGAATTTTAAAATTAATAAAATACACTATGTTTAACAAAAGGTTAGCTAAATTAATATGACTTAAGAACTCAAATTTTTTTTTCTATGATTAATCATTCTAGATATTTCTCTCTGTATGTGTGTGTACATTATTGTACATAATATCCTCCATTAGTTACCCTGGTTCCATGTCAATGGAAATAGCGTATGTTGACACTTTTAGTTTGTGTAAACTATCGATAAAAATCACCTAATAAAAATTTTAAAAGACTAAGCTTTACTTTCCTATGAAAGACATGCTCACCAAAGTCTATAAGAACCTATTTAAATGTCCAAATAAAGAAAAAGGGGACTCTGTTGTGGCTATTACGTTGCAAATGTAATACCAAAGTACACTTTACCTCATAAAATTTTTGTTGAACAATAGATATCTTTGATCCATGTTTGTTTTGCAGACATCCAATCCCAAAAAGATCAAACAATTCAAAGACTATACATTGGCCAATTTATTCTTTTAAAAATAAATCATGCATTAACACTTAGAGGACAAAAAATAAGTATCAACAATTGAAGTTCGTTTATGAGAAACAAAATAAATGGCTATTTGGAGTTAGGAAAAAAAATATTGCTGTAAAATTATGCTAACAAAATATTACTATAACAATAAATCTAGAAGGATGGAAGGTACCTATGGATGCCTAAACTTGAAGATGACTTTTTAGACTTGAAAACACTTATGGATAATAAGAGTACTTATGAGTGATAATCTAAAATTCACAAAAAAGTACCTTTGGGTGTCAAGCTAAATTTCATGAGATGAATTACTAAACTCAAGGATCCCTGCAAGAATAAAAGAGTATCTATAGGACCATGGGTGATTATGGAAGATGATCATTCTAAAAGAGAAGCACCATTTTTCTTTTCACGTATAAATTGAAATATTATAAGTATACCCTCAAAAAAAAGATAAATTATAATTTTGCCTTCACATGTAAGAAAGTGCTCAGTTTGATCTATTATTGTTGTATTTATTATTATTAGACAATTTATATTAGCCCCAATTATTCTATAAAACTCAAATAGGCCCAATTCTTCTACATGGTTGAAATGAATTCAACTATTCTTTAAGTTTCAAATGAACCCAATTATTCTTTAAATTTCAAATATGTCTAATTATTATCTAATTATAAATGGGCCATGTTATTATTTAAACTTTAAAAGGGGTTATTTTTTATGGCTCAAATGGGTCTATTTATTATTTAAAACCTAAATTTCAAATATGTCTAATTATTATCTAATTATAAATAGGCCAAGTTATTATTTAAACTTTAAAAGATGTTATTTTTTAAAGTTCCAATGGGTCTATTTATTATTTAAAACCCAAATGGGTCTATTTATTCTTTAAAACTAATATGAATAGCACATTATTTGCCAAAAGGCAAAACAATTTTAGTATACTCACAGGTAGAAAAATTATTGAAAGCAATAGTGTACTCAAAATGACAATCTTTACGTCAAGTAATTTATTCTTTAAAACAAAAAAATTTCTTTCGTAAAGATAATAAAGATACTCATCTAATTATTAAATTGTTTATTATTAAATTCTTCTCAGATTATTGATTTAATAATACTGAAAGGAATCACTTAATTAAAATTTCTTGATTATTACTTTGATCCTCTTGTTTATTACATAAATTCAAGAAGAATCACGGTTAAATTTTTTAATAAATTATAATTGTGTTCTTGGTTATTTTAAGTGTTTATAAGGGAAACTACTTAGTTAAGTTTATAATTTATTATTATTAAACCTTAATTGGTTTGGTTATTTTTTAAACTCAGAATGGTGTGTTTGTTTTTGCAGCAGTGGACTGTATAATTTTCACTGTTTGTATCAAATGAATTTTGACCTATGTTTGGCAATTTAACTAGTACACGCTACACCAAATAAAATATTAATTTTATTTAATCTATTATAGTTTGGTCTAATTTAATCTATTTAAAATAATACAGTTCAATATGTACTATTAAATACATCTTAATGGGTCTGATTATTTTTTAGCATCATAATGAGTACAATTATTCTATAAGACTTAAATGGTTTCAATTATTTTTTAAAATTAAAATAAGTTTGGTTATTCTTTTAAACTGCAGGAAGGCTTGACTATTTTATAAATCTTAAATAGATTCGATTACTTTTTGAAGTTTAAATAGGTGACACATTCTTTAACAAAGGTACCCATGTAGATAAAATAATTAAATTTTAACTGAAGGACACTTATAGAGATTATAAAAGTACCCATGGATGGTAAAATTAGATTTTGCCTAAAAGCACTCCTGGAGATTATAAAAATACCCATAGGTGGGATAAACTTAATTTTCACTTAGAGAACACTAAAAGGGATTATTAAAGTACCCATAGGTAAGAAAACCAAATTTTCACCCTAGTACACCTGAAAAAATTATAAAAGTATCCATGGGTGGAAATATTGAGTTTTATATTAATGCGAATTATATTATGGGTTATATTAATATGAACATAATAATATTAATGTTGAGTCTAATAATTTGAATTTGAATTCAAACCTCAAGAAATGCTAAATTCAAATTAAAAAAACTCTAACATTATGATTAAAAGAATTAAAAACCAATAGCAAAAGTTTTAACCCAATAATTTACTAATTACGAACTAAAAGTGTATCTATATATATATATATATATATATATATATATATATAAAAGATTTGAATGTCACAAAAGATATTTGCTGATAAATTTACAAAATTCTCTCAAAAATCAAAGAAAAAAGTAATTCTCACAATTTTAATTGAATAAAATTTAATCTTTAATTCTTTTTATAATTTTTTTAAGTCTCTTTATATAAGGTTTATAATTAAAATTATAAAGAATTTAAAATCAAAAGTCCTAGTCTAAAATAGTTAGGAATAAAAATTCTAAAATAATAAAAAAATAATTAATTTAAATATGCCTATATGACATTCTTACTAAAAAAAAATTTCGTTTACATACTTGGATCATATTAACCAGCTTTTAATATTCTTTAAAACTCATGCTTGATTCTATATTTGATGTTAATATCGAATCTTATTCTACTCAAATTTCTTGAAATGATATATTAAACACCGCTTTAATTCTTTTGACCTTTGCTCTTATAATTGGTTCAATTAATACGTACAAAGAATTATTATGAATTTGTTGCTGATTCTCATCATTTTCTCTTTCCTCAAAAGGATTCAGCTTCAAATTATTATCTACATCAAAAAGAGAAAAATCAAAAATATTAAGAGTAGCACTAGCACTATATTCATTTAAAAGATCTAATTTGTATGCATTATTATTGATTTGTTTAAAAACTTAGAATGGACTATCTCCTCTAGGTTGTAATTTAGTTTTTTTTTTTTTTTTGATTGAGTTGGAAATCTCTCATTTCCCGTATGCACCTAACCAAATCACCATGTTCAAAGATAACTTGTCTATACCATTGATTAGCTTTAGTTGCATATTACTTATTTCTTTTCTTAATATGTTATTGAACATTTTCATTTAGTTTTTTAAGTATTTCAACCTTCTTTTTACTATCAAAACTATTTCTTTCATCAATAGATAAAGGTAACAAATTCAACAATGCGAAAGAATTAAAAACGTAAACAATCTCAAATAATAAATAATTTGTAGTAGCATGAATAACTTTATTATATGCAAACTCAATAAATGATAAATACTCTTTCTAGTTCTTCAAGTTCTTTTGAATAACACTATACAAAAAAAATAGTTAAAATTCTATTTACTATCTCTATTTATCCATCCATTTACTGGTGATAATTTGTAGAAAACAATAACTTAATTTCTAACTAACCCCATAAAACCTTCCAAAAATAACTAAAAAATACAATTTTTTTTCCATACAAAAAGAACACTTCTTTAAATGGGCATGTAATTTTTCTTTTTTAAACACATTAAGTAGATAACATAAATGTTCAATATGGTCATTAAAATTCTTATTGTACACTAAAATATTATTAAAATAAATTACAATAAATCTACCTATAAATGCACACAATACATGATTCATCAATCTTATATATATGCTAGCTGCATTAGTTAGATTAAATGGCATAACTAATCATTTATATAATCCATATTTAATCTTAAAAGGTAATTTTTCACTCATCACCTTCTTTCATCCTAATTTGATAATATTCACTCTTAAGTCAATTTTGATAAAAATATATGAGTCATACAATTCATCTAACATGTCATCTAGTCTAGATATAGGATGTCTATATTTTACTATGATATTATTGATAGCTATATAATCAACACACATTCTTCATGTTTTATTTTTCTTAAGCACAAGAAATATTAAAACTACACATGGACTTATGCTCTCCCTCATATAACTTTTAACCATTAACTCCTCAACTTGTTTTTGAAACTCTTTTATCTTTTTAGGATTACTCCCATAGGCTAGTCGATTAAGTATGGTAACACTATGTACAAAATTGATATAATATTATATTCATTTAATGGATGATAATCCACTAGAAATATCATCTTGAAATATATTACTATATTCCTATAATAAAGAAATAACAATACTAGGCAAAATTTTGTCAATATCATTAGTGTTAAAATAAACATCTTTATATAAAAGCACAAACATAGGTTGATTGGCACAAAAAACACTTTTGACATTATACTTTTCAGTATAAAAGCTTAATTATTTTTTTATCTCTCAAGAATCTCTTTTTTTCACTTTCTTTTTTTTCTTTTGAACTCTCAATCTTTTTAAAATTTTTATATTCACTTTTTTTTTTAATACTCTCGATATCACCCTCTCTTCTTAACTCACTTTCTTTTCTTAATTTTAATTAATCCTAATATACTTACTTTAGGATCAATGGCGTAAGAATAATAAATTTATTATCTTTCACAAAAAAGTTTATTTTTAAACCTGACATGAATGATCCTTCTATTATATTGCCACGGCCTACTTAATAATATAAGACTCATATGCAAAGAGACAACATTATACAATATCTTATCAAAATTTCTCTCAATTGAAAAAGTAACAATTGCTTTTTAGGTTCCTCGTACTTCTCCACATTTATTCAACTATTGAAATTTATAAGGTTTAAAAAAACTTTGTGGTAAATAAATTTAATTTTTTAATTAAAGTAGTGCTAACTACATTAGCACAACTTCCTCTATTAATAATCATACTATATACTTTATAATTAATATGACATCTAGTGTGAAAAATATTTTTTCTTTATTGATTGTTACTTTCTTCTTTAAATTTTGTACTCAATATACATTCAGTAACAAGTGTGTCACTATCACTAAAAAGCTCTACACTACCATCTTTAGCATCTTTAAGTGGCGACATTGTTTCTTACTTTCTCATTCGATTTCCATTTCCCTATCATCCGACAAAAGCATAACTCTTTTATTTAAACAATGAGAAGCTATATACCAAACACCTAAATAACAAAAGCATTTAATATCATGATTACAAGTTTAAATTTCAAATTTGCCTTTACTTTTATTGGGCATCTTTTCTTTCCCTTAGGTGACCTTGACTTGTACTTAGAAACAAGTTTGTCATCCTTCTTCTAATTAGCTCTTCATGAAAAAGTTGAATTAAAATTTAAGCTAGCCTATTTCTTTTCTTTTTTAAAGTATCGTTCTACCTCTATAGTCATATGTATCATATTCTTTAACTCCATATAATGTTGCAATTCTATCACATTCGCTATGTCTAATTTAGCCCATTTAAAAATTTAGCTATAATAGCTTTCCATTTTTCTCTACATTGGCCCTAATCATGACTACTTTCATCTTCTTATGATAACCCTCCGTACTTTTAATTGTATAAAGCTTTGCATTTTTTAATACAAAATTTTTATAATAGTGGTTAAGGATAAAATGCCTCTTCATAATAGCTTTTAACTCACCCTAAGATTCAATAGGTCTCTCATTATCAGTAAATTCGATGATGGCTAATTTTATCTTTTATTCTTTTAAATAATTAAAGCAACCAAATATCAACTCTACATTTTTTTTTCCATTCTAAATAGGCTTTTAGATCATTTCACCATTGAAAAAAAGGAATTTTCATCTTAATATTTCCTATGTTTTTATATAGCATATCTCAGCCTTTATATTTTCTCCTAACTCCTTTATCACGCCTTTCATACTTTGGTGCAAATCCACTTATATTAAATATTGACTCTCTATCCTCTTCATCCATATTCTCATCTTTCTTATCTTCTTTAAAATCTTTTACAAATGCATGGCAATCTTGTCTTTTAGGATTATACCTTATATTATTTTGTTCTCTTTGTAAGACGGTAAAGAAATTTTCTTACCTATCCGTTCTTTCTCTTATTTTATTAAATATTACATTCATTCGTTCAAATTATTGTTAGGTGGCTTCTAATGCCAAAAAAAAAAATCCACTCTCTTATTTATTGGATGAACCACCCTTGAGAGATATATTGAATAGCTACAAAGAAGTATTAGTAATAAATCTCATTATACTTCCTTACGTATTAGCACTCAAATACATCACTCACATTTATATTTCAATCGATTTGACTTTTGTCTATAATAGACTTACCCTCTCTTATCTTTTACTACTCTAACTTCCTCCTTTAGTTTTTTATTCAATTAAATAAACTCAACCAAATAATTTCTTATAGTATTCAAACTAATACAAAAGCAAGCAGTTGATAACATAACTAAATTTTCAAAAATAAATAAATCCAACAAAAATTCACAATTAAACAAAAATGATGTATTGATTGCAAAAATAAGAAGAAATTAGATATATCTTATAAAGATACTAGTCATCTCTTTTGTTGCAACTTGTGTTTTTTCATGTTTTCCCTTCTCTTTTTTTATTGATTTTTTTTGCATTTTTTTATTATTGACTTTTTTTTTTTGCCTTTTTTTGGCAACCCTAACAAGAATTAAATGAATACAAAATGAACACAAATAAAATAAAAAGATACAATTTAACAAGAAAAAAATTAAAAAAGATAAAGTATTGAATGAATAATGCCATGGATGAACACTATTTATAAATAGTGCAATAACTAATAACTTGTCTTTTGTCTCTCTCTTTTTTTTAACCAAAAAAACAAAGAATTTAAAGATAACCAAATCTAATTTTAGAATTTAAGTTCTAGTACCAAACTAATTTAAATACCAAGAATATCAATATCAAAATTGAATAACTTGAATTGGGATTCAAACCTCAAACAAAAATAAAATGCAGATTAAAAAACTATGATCTAATGATTAAATAAATCAAGAACCAATAATAAAGACTTTAACTCAATAATTCACTAACCACCAACTAAAAGTATAAGAAAAAAATTAAGACGCCATAAGAGAAATCTGTTGATAAGTTTATAAATTTCTCTAAAAAATTAAATAAAAGAGTAATTCTGATAATTTTAATTGAATAAAATCTAATCTTTAATTCTCCTTTACAATATTTTTCAAGTTTTTTGATAAGATTTACAATTAAAATCTAAATAATTTAGGATTAAAAATCTTAGTTTAGAATAGTTAGAAATAAAAGTTTTAAAATAATAAAAAAATAACTAATTAAAATACATATTTATGTGATATTCTTATTAGGAAAAAAATTCTATCTACATGTTTAGATCACATTGATCAACTTTTGATACTTTTTAAAACTCAATTTTATATTTGATTCTACATTAGATATTAATCTCAAATCTTGCTCAAATTAAATTTTTTGAATGAATTAATTAAATCTTTTATCAATTTTCTTCGCTCTTACTTTTATAATTAATTCAACTCATAATTGCGAAGAATTATTGTGAGTTTATTGTTTGATATTCATTCAAGTATCTGGAGCACGGAATATATATAATAGATCACAAAATTCTCATTATATATGTTATGAATTTCTTTTGTGGTTGATTTTGAGTAAAATATTATCTACTAAATAAAATATTATATTGACTTATAGTTGCATCAAAATCTATTTAATGAAAAAAAATTTCAATCACAAATGAAATATGTCATCATTTATTATAAAAATCCAAATTTATAAATGAATTAAATGACAATATATACTCAATTTAAAAGTACTAATATTTAATAAATTTATTGCTTATCCATAAGAAATTAAAATATGAAAAATACATTAAATAACAATATAAGACTCTAAAGTTAAACAAAAAAGGATAATTATATTTTTTTTATTTTTATAGTATAGGTTAAGGATTAGGAGTAAGTGAGTTTATTATAATTTATTAATAGTATTATTTATTTTTGATTAGATATCAGATATTTGATACTTAAAATTGTATTTGACCGAAATTAATTTCAAATATTTATTTTATATCCATAATCTATCCAACATCTAATAAATTTTAAATATTGATTTTTTTTATCAGTTGGATATTTTCATGTATTAAAGACATTCAACTAAATTGCTATCTCTAAAAAAACGACTCTCCATGTAAGTTATTACATTGCCAAAGTAATACCAAAATACCTTTATTTTTATTATTTGAATTTACTTTTACTATTACAATTACAAAAAGAAAATCTCAAACTAACTTAAGTATTTGAACATTTTTAAAAATAATTGGCACTTCTAATTCGTGATCATTGCGCAGACATTAAAAATGAGAAAGATTTAATATTCAAAAACTCCACGTTAGTAAATTTGTTTATGTAAAAGAAAAAAAAATCACTCATTGAAACATAGAGGATAAAAACTAAGTATGATCATATATATATATATATATTAGCACATGTTATGTAATGTAATTTAATAGAAGAATAATTAATTTATTAATTGGATTACTTAATTCGACCATATTATTTATTTAACAATTAAATTTAAAAATTATTAATTTTGTTGACATTGATAATTAAAGATCTATGGGACATGTTTAATTGCAATACAACATTGGTGGTTACAATCAAAAGTTAAATATTTTAAAATAATTTAAATTTACATTCTTAGAAATGAGTTGAATAGTAAAAAAGTATGTAATCAAAAAGTAATCGTCAACTAAATTTAATCAATTTTAGGTAAAGATAAAAGAAGATAAATTATATTTATTTTGAAATAAATCAAATTCTTTAGTGCATTTGATTGGACTTGGGAATAAAAATAAAAACCCATATACATTTTCACCTTGGTGAACCAAGCACAAAGATCCAAAAATATGCTTTCTTCCCAATTGAGTTTTTTTCAATTACAATTTGTCAAGTAAATATAAATTTTCAACAATGTATATAAATTTCACAAATACTTTGTTTGATAAGAAATAATGAAAAAAAAATAACAATAATGACTATTTATAAATTAATAATGACATAATATTGTGCCCTAACATATCTTGAATTTTATACTTAAATAGCCAATTTTTTAAGTACATTTATAATTTTAGTTTAGGCTTCAATTTTTTCAAAATTCTAGTGAAGTAACTAGCATTTGATGATTTTGCCTTGTGACAAAATGTTTATTTTATTTGTAACTTGTTTATTTAAAACGAAGAAGAAGAAAAATAAGAGAACCAAAGAAAAAAGAAGGAAGAAAAGAAAGGCAGTGCAAATCTAAATTTTAGATTAAGATCTTTAATTTCTTAAATATAAACTTTGATCACATTTGATGTGATTAGTTTGAGTAAAGATGAGTTGCAATATTAAATTTTGATATGATTCCATTGAAAAGTATTTTGTTAATGACAATCAATTTTTATTGTTATTAAAAAAAATATTAGTAAAGTAATGCAAATATGTTAGTTTTCTAATAATGTATAAGAATCATATAAACTTGGAATAAGATTGAATACATTCTTGAATTTCTATAATTTTTGCTCGACAATTTCATAATCATTGAAAGATTTCAGTATATTCGAAAATTTTCTTAATGAACGATAAATTCATTGACTAACTTTCCATGCATATTGAAATCCTTTGACGAATTTATGAAAGATTTGTCATACAAATTCATTTAAAAAATTTTCAATTACACTAAAATTTGTCGATGATTATGAAATAATTAAGTAAAAATTACAAGACTCGCGAATGTGTTTGATCTTGCTACAAGTTTGTAGGTTTCTTATGCATCATTAGAAAACCAACATTTTTGCACTATTTAACTATTTTTTTTTTAACTCTACTAATAATGAAAATCAATCGTTATGAATGCAATACTGAACTACACAAAGATTTAATGATTAGTCATATTAAACATGATTAGAATTTATATTTTAAAGATCGAACAAGCCTTATGCAAGATTTGAATTGCAATGCCTTTTCTCTTTTTCTCTCTATTTTTTTCTTTGTTCTTTTTCTTCTTTTCCATCATAAAAACAAATAACAAATAAAACAAATTATTTATCTCAAGGACAAATTTACTTGAAAAATGATTATTTAACTAAAATTATTATAAAGTTGAAAATTAGGCTAAAATTTTAAATGAACTTTAAAAATTAACTGTTAAAGTGTAAAAACTCATTTGTTTTTATCATGACAGTTACATTGTTTCCATTATTAAAACACTAGAGCCAGTTATTAATTCAATTAGCCGAGCACAAACATATAACAACAAAATTGATGTTATATATAGCACTAGTTTTATGATGGATCTCTACCTAGTTAATTGTATAGAGGAGAAGACTAGCTCAATGAAAAACCATAATAAGATGAGATAATTTTATTAATATAGAGCCGTGCCAATTCTGCGTTTGCTGAGTGGGTTAGAGCGCTGTTCTGATAAAGCGAAAGTCTGGTGCTCGAGACATGAAGTAATATTGTTTTTATTGTTTTGCATAACGACGTCGTCGGTTCCCTTTGAGAGCAGAACAGTTTGACGTCGGTCATTTGCCTTGAGAGTGGGGCCCAAATTTAACAAATAAACAAACGCAGTCGTCTTAGCTTTTTGGAAAAATCTCCCTGGCCGTCAGCTTAAAAATGCCGACGAAAAGTGAAGACCCATGAGACAGACAGCTCACCCGAGACGCGCGCTAGCCATCTCACACCCTGACTCACGCCACCCCACCACTCTACCTTCGCTATTAATTTATTTATCAAACCGGAGCTCCGTCATTTTACTGTTACTCACCTTTATTATTCATCAACTTCGAACTTCTTTGAAGTTGAAACAAGCTTAATTTGATCAAATTTCATTACTCTGTTTCGTTGAAGTTGTTGAAATGGCAACCGGAGGAGGTTATGGAGATGCGAATCAGAAAATAGACTATGTTTTTAAGGTTGTTTTAATTGGAGACTCTGCTGTCGGGAAGTCTCAGATACTTGCGCGGTTTGCTCGAAACGAGTTCAGCTTGGACTCTAAATCTACAATTGGAGTTGAGTTTCAAACCAGAACTTTAGTTATCCAACACAAGAGCGTCAAGGCTCAGATCTGGGACACTGCTGGTCAAGAACGGTAACCCCGCCTTCCGTATCAACTCACTCTTTAACTACGTTCGTCTTTTATGTATATCATTGCTGTTGATCTGAGTGTTTGCATGCCATTTTTAGAAATAACATTTAGTAATATTTCATCAAGCCTTTTTTTTTTTCTTTTTTTGTCATGATGAGCTGATGCGATGGGCATCTTATAAATGGATTTGCTCCCAGATGAACCTTGATAGAACTTTTGATTTCCAGTTATTTTGTGGCATACATTGCTTCGAATTTATTCAGTGATTGGCCAGTCTACCCTTCTGTCCTCGGCGTGAGATGTGAAAAATACTAACTTTGGGATGATGTTTGAAGAAATTTGTTGTCTTGGAGGCTAGGGTTAAGGTGTTCCTTTTATGATATGGGTTATGATTTGTAGTCCCTCTTATTTGGTAGCATGTTATGATCCAAGTCCTTGACCGTTTGAGCGATCCGCTTTGAATGGTTAAAATTACATTTATCGTGTTTTATTACCAATGTGCATTATTTGTTCATATCACATGTAACTGAGCCAATTAAAATGCATTGATTGAATGGGTAGAACTTGTGTGATCAATAGTGTTAGAATAGAGGGCTGGTGATGGTGATTCTTTTCTGTCATTGATTTATCAGTATGATGGGGCCTAAGTCTTCCTTCAAATCTATCTCATCCTTGCATTGCATCATCAGCTTGCGCATTGGGACCAGTGTGTGATTTTCTTGTATGAACGGCATGAACCAAAATAGGAAAAGAAATAAATGGGCAGATTCTGTTGAGTTGTTTACCACCTTGTTTGCCATTTATCGTGTCTGTCTTCCTCTCAGGCAATGTTGTTTTGTACCCTTCAATTATTGAACAAAGAAGTAGTTCTAAATGGGTTGCTTTTCTGAAAAACTTTTAGTTATTTTATTCTGTCATACTTGAATGTGTAATTGATTTACCTTTTCCTTGGGCTAGATAAGCTTTAGTTGACTAAGAACAATATAGATCTATGATCTACACCTAATTTAAAGCTTTATGTGGCTATAGAATCTAAACTTGCCACAGCAGACACAACAGATTTAAAATTTACTGATTCCTTTCTCCCCTGTTGTTTTGGTGTAACAAGCAGATACCGGGCTGTTACAAGTGCATATTACAGAGGCGCTGTTGGAGCAATGCTGGTTTATGACATTACTAGACGCCAGAGCTTTGATCACATACCCCGCTGGCTGGAAGAGCTGCGAAGCCATGCTGATAAGAATATTGTTATCATTCTCATTGGAAACAAAAGTGATCTCGAGGACCAGCGGGCAGTCCCACCAGAAGATGCCAAAGAATTTGCCGAGAAGGAAGGATTATTCTTCTTGGAGACTTCAGCATTGGAAGCAACCAATGTCGAGAATGCCTTCATGACTGTGTTGACTGAGATTTTCAATATTGTGAACAAGAAGAATCTAACTGCTGGCGAAGGTCAAGGCAATGGGAACCCCGCATCCCTTTCTGGCAAGAAGATAATTGTTCCAGGCCCTGCACAAGAAATCCCAGCTAAGAGCAACATGTGCTGTAGAACATGAGGGATTTGATATATTGGTTTCAGAGTGCAAGAGTTGGTTTTATGTAGGTAATGACAATTTTTCAGAGGTGTGATGTACTTCTTCTGTATATTTTTCACTTTGCTTTAGTTCAGTTCGCATGAGCAGATAATTCATTATGTATTTTGAGATTAAAAAAATGGTTGATGGGGTTGAGTTCTAGGGTTCTTGTCTGGACACTATTTGCTTGAAATTTAAGTAATTTGTATTCATGTTAATGCCTGTAGAACAGAGAAGGTTAGGGTGACAAACAGTTGGTTAGCAATATCAGCTTGAACCATCCTTTCTTCCTTTACGGTCTGTCTGCCATGTTATCATGGTAGCTGCTTCCGAGCAGTTCCGCATTAACAGTATGTGGTTGTACGCCATAATCACAGACCATTCAATATACCTGGTTAAATTTAGTAGGTAGGATTTACCTTCACAATTTCAACCTCAAAATCATGTCATTTTTATTAAGCCAAATTGATCCAAATTGATTATCGTTGAGCAAATTCAAATCTACTGATTCCAACCATCAATTTAAAAATGTATTAGATTGGTTTCAAATTAAAAAAATTAAATCCACTTAATTTTTGATTTCGATCAATTTTAAATTTAATAAATCAAACAAAATCAAATTAATAATTTAAAAAATTTTACTTTTTACGATGTCTTAATAAAAATAGTAAAATTAAAAAATAATTTATATTAACTATTTATGTTATTTAAATTATATAATTAAATAATTTATTCACTTAATTCATAAAAATAATTTTTTTAATTTTATAATATCAATCATTTAAATTATTTTATAAAACTAAAGAATTTGCAATATTTTTTACAATAAAATTACTTGTGTTGATATTTATTGATATAAAAAATAAGAATAATTGATAATACACTTTGTTTTAAAATTTTAGTATTTTAATGAGATTACTTGTTTTTAATTTTCATGTACAATATAATTTATATGCATGTTTCTCATTTATTTGATGATAAAATAAAAATAAATATATAATTCTATAAATTGCTTGGCGAGTGATAATAAAAAAATTATACATGTATGTAATAAAAGAATAAAAAAGAATAATATATTCTTATAAATATTATTATATTTATTTTAGTAAAATAATTAAACATTTTATATTTTTTAATTAAATTAAGTCTTTTAATTACATTAATATTTTGAGCAAAAATTAAAATTGAATTAAAACAGTTTGTCTCGTTATTGATTTGAATCAAACCAAAACTAACAATTTTGAATTAGTTTAAATTTTGAATTCAAATGGAAATTACCTATCCCTAATTCTTATGATAATTGACATATTTTCTGAGAGTCTAACATGGAACAAGATTCCACAAACTCATCGATAAGTGACTTTAGTCATTGCTTTGGCATGCTCTTCAAATCGAAACAGAAGCAATTCTCAAAATTGTATTTGCCTATATAATTATCAATCTTGTACATATGAAATAGACTCACATATAACATTGTAAATAAAGAAAGAATACAGAATGTCTAGCTACGCAGTTGCTATTGCTTCAAATACAACCATTAATAACCGTTTCCACATTTTCTGGCTCCTCATTCTTGCTATTAGCATTCATATCATGTACTACTTCACCTGTCTCAATAATTTTTTTCCTCCACTTAATTGTCCTTTTCGGTCTCCAAGCGCACTACAAGCCTTTCTGGCAATTCCTGGCAGTCAATTGCTGTAACCATCACACTCAAACCCGCCCTACCCTTCCAGCAGCCGATAGCTATTGTTGATGCATCAAGTTGGATAGGATCTAACGAAGCTTTGCCACCTGCAGAAGATTAATAATTGGGGTAAACATTAAAATTTTGAACCTAACAGTTTGACCATCAGTACACAAGGCTACAAACCTTTAGTCAATACTATCACAGAGCAACCCATCATAAGATTTGATGCCTTTTCTCCAAACTCAGCATCAACAAAGTCCATAAATTTGATAGTTTTATTTTGCAGAAGATGCTTAAAGTCCACTGAGGAAGCATATAGAATCTGTTTGGTGTATGCATGGAAGAATCACTGGTAACCCTTCTGAGGACATCCTAAATGAACATCATGCAGAGGCACCTTGGGATGTTTGCCACTCCTGTTTGTGAGGAAAACTAAACAGTTAAAAAATCGATGTATAAAAAGAGGAATTTCCTGAGTTTCAATTATAAAGGTCAATCTCCGGACAACTCCAGTAGCAGATCAAGGTATGTAGTTCCTTTGTTCATTGTTTTAATTCATAGACACTATATGCAAAATTGATGGTAATTGATGCGTTAACTTTAAGCTAGGCACACCAACTCGACTGGAACAGGTTGTTCAGTAAAATGACCTCAATAGTTTTTCATACATGAGATCGACAAAAATAAACTGAGCAGGTGCAAGCGAAGAAATGGGTAAAGCACTATGACCATGTCTAATTAAAGAGAATATAACGTGGGGAAAAGAAATAAAGAAAGAAAACAACAAAAAGCTGTGTAATGCACGAATAGTTACAAACATATTCAGGCCAACAGAAGTTATCTTAAGTTGCTGTCCAATGCGGAAATTTAGCTCAAGAACATTCTTAACTGACTTCAAAACATAGTAAATCCTCTTCACATGGTTAGTCTCACTGTTTCTTGAGACAAGCTGACCGTCAAGCAGAAAGAATCATCAATGCCATAGAATGTCTTTATGCTATTGGTAATAGATTCATCTTTCAAAAAAATAACCGGGTCAAACCCTCCCCATTTTCCTTGAATCTGTAATTTCCTCTTCCCTCCAGTTCTTCCAGATTCGGTTTCCTTATTAATGGGCACTTCAGTTTCCACCGACACATCCTTTTCGCATGTCAAAAGATCAG
Source organism: Swietenia macrophylla (assembly GCA_032401905.1). Classification (NCBI taxonomy): domain Eukaryota; kingdom Viridiplantae; phylum Streptophyta; class Magnoliopsida; order Sapindales; family Meliaceae; genus Swietenia; species Swietenia macrophylla. Next base: position 4,314,704 of record CP135586.1, on the reverse strand, counting down.
ATTCTGCTGCAGCCCCATATTCATTATCAATTGAATTAGCCTCTGAAGATCCTTCTGGATCTTTTTCATCTGTACCATCTCCTATATTGACCTCCCTTCCATTTGCTTCCCTAGTGACCTGATTTGGTAGTTGTTTGGGTGGATCATCATTTCTAGTGGACATACTCCCTTCCGGACTAATATTTACCTCCTGAATTACTGCAGGAAAAGGAATTGTTAGGATAAAATATATATACTTTTATCAAACTTCTAGCAAACTTCCAGGTGCCAATTGAGGGAAAATAATTCGGATATGGAGGAAGAGTACTCCACACAATGGTGAACAAAAGCATTTGCACAGGCAGATAGAAATCAAGCGGCGATACCAAATGAAGAACTGAAACTATTATACTTATGACACCGGAATATCCTTTGGTTATGACAACTACTTACCTAATAAATCTTCACAAAAAGAAAAAAAAAAAAGTGCTGTCCTAACATTAGTACCTGGCAGCGGGGAAACTTTCTGGAGGACCGCAATCAAAAAGGCTCCAGTGCTCTGATCATAAGGCACTAACCTCATGCAAAGTTCTAATGGAAGATCAGAGACTTCCTCATCCAAATTATCATCCGAAGTCAAAGCATCCTCCATCAGCTGAAGTCCATCGGAATTTGCATTATCACCATTCTCATGCTTGTGGCTATCATTGTGTCCATATGGGTACAATCCTGGTTCTGCAGAATTTGGGAGCATCTTTGTAGGAAGCTAACCAGATGCCCCTGTTGCATACCTAAATGCATAAAGAACAGAGTACATCATATGCAATAGACAAGTGTAAAGCACAACACAAGAAGATAAAATTAAAAAGCAGTAACACTTTATTGATACAGTGCAAAATAGTTATCTCATTATTTTAACTACATGAAACAACATAATAAGTTTAATATCAGGTCCAAAGACAAATTACAGATATGTTAGCCCAGAAGGCATTAGGAGGCTGGAAGAAAGCTTTTAAAATGCTTCTATTTTCTTTCTTTTTACCTCCAAGAAGATATATTCTCTATGCACCGACCAAAATCTTACCATGTATTTCATCAACAAGGAAGCCAAATGGTTTGTTACTTCTTACTTAAAGCTTCACTGATATCACTGTTAACAGTGAAACATCAATTCTGGAAATTTCAAGTTGGATCTTAAAGTCTATAAGGGCTACTCATCAAGCAAATTTTATCAATTTTATTAACATCATCTACACCAATTATGCACTTAGTATTCATACTTCATACATTTACCAAGCTCTCTTAAATTTGGAAACAACCAAGAGTCTAGGTTGTGTTTAAAAGTACCAGCAATGTTAATAACTAAATGACATACTGCACCAAGAACAGAACAGGGTGTTCCAATAAAAGAATGAGTAATAAGAAAAAGCCCCAGTATGAGAGGCGTAGACACCCTTTAATAGGCAAACATCTGACAGAACCACCTTTACATGCATTCATTATAACTTTCCTGTTGTAATTTGAATTTGATCATACACCCTTCCCATATATTCTATCACGAAGTCAAACCTTTTAGAAGAATTAAAGTATTAGCCCCTCCTGAATTTCCGACATTGTTGTTCCTGCCACCATTGAACTCCTAATATCAGGAGGAAAGAAAGGAAATCTTTTGTTATAGAGGATCGGTCTGGAAAAGTGTTGTAAAGCAGTGCTATAGCCTTTTTAAACAAAAATAGACAGACCACAATGAAAAACAAGTCTTATGTGGTGGCAATACTAGATATGGCTTAAATACCTTACACCCTGTCCTCGATTTAGGAAACAGAAAAGTGTTCCTGTCAACATCATGTTAAGATTTTATACGCTCATGCACATAGAAACCACCATACATTACCCAACATCACTTCAGAGTGCACTCAACGGGGAGCATATATCGTTTTCTACTGACAACATCTAGAAACGTGCAAGTGCATAGCTTCAGAATTTTTGACAATGGAAAATCTTTTGATTTTATCATATCAGTTTTAGCAATAGCACAACAAAATGACGCACACCAGAATTTTAAGATAGCACATCAAACCTTGTATGGGAGAAAAGGATTGAGTGTCGACTCATGGGAAGTCATGACTCACCTTCCACTTTTTGAGATCTGGGCGACGAACAAGTTGGGGAAGCTCACTTGAGACATTAACAAGTTCAACACACCTCCATATTTCCACAAAATCTGGAGAATATGAGAGAGAAGGGCCATATTATTCACATCATACCAGAACGTTGAACATAAAATGTTATGAACAAATAACAATGACACTCATAAAAGATGGAGACATACATGTGCTCCAAGGAAGATTACAACTATATACGGCAGTACAGAAAACAAACCTATTTGCAGTATTCCAGAAAATATTTGACAGGAAGATCATAATTATATGTGAAACTATTTTCTTTTAATCATAATTATGATGATGATAAACAATCTGATACAAATTCTCCATGCAAACCTATTTGGAGTATCTAATAACAAATACGTCACCTCAGCAACCACAGCCTCATTCTCTACTGGATTCCTGGAGCAGGTTGAATAAACTATTTGCAGTATTCCTATTGAGCAGAGATATACCTAGGGCAACAAAAACCGCTGGTGTAAGTGGAATATGCCCCACTGGAGGCAAATGGAAAGAAATTACTTCTAGAAAAAGAAAAGAGCCAATTATCCGAAATTTGGGGCAGACTTATTCAGATAATGGAACAATACTATTATTGACACTATAAGTTGTCAAGAATCATCTTGTCATTCTCTTCAAAGGAATGTGTTTCAAGAAACAGTTAAATATATATCAAACAACATCAAGTGTATTCTTAATCTGTTAAGAAGCCGTAAAATATTTTGAACATCAAAGAAGAGAGACCCAAAAAAAAATCCAATTACTGAACCTTTTATTTTCACTATAAAGGGCACACAGTGACTATTGAGTGACTTGTCAACTTCAGGAATGTTGTGGTCAGACAGACTAGGGCAGGTTATCAGTTTTCTGGTCTTTAATAGTTGACTTGAAAGCATTCATTTACCAGCTAATTAACTCATGCACCTAATAAGCACAAGCTGGCTTTGAGCTCATATGGAATGCTAGACTTGATCTAGCATGATTATGAATCCCAAGCAACATCAAAAGTATAAACATTTGGCTCTGCGATTCACATGGAAAAAATCATAAATAAGTTACCAGCCTAGAAACCTAAAAGCATAGGACCATAAACATAAAGAAATTTCAATTAAATTATTCTATAGAAGATACCTTGCATGGCAATTTGAACTTGTAGGCTATGGAGCCCATTGTCCAATCCTGCATTCCTGCTTAATGTCAATACAAAACTAATTCCACATGTAGTGTAAAACAATCACACGATGATTCAAAGTGTTAGGGATAAAATATCCAACCATTTCCTCCAGATATCCGGAGCTTTGCACAGTGTACCATCTCTGCTGCACGGAACGTCACATAAGACATGGTTAAATAGAAGCTGACCAATGTTTGACTCGGATCCAATTCCTTTATCAGAAGCACTAGAGAAATTTTTGTTTTTTCAGCAACCAGGGAAGTGTTGGGCTTCATGATTTATGACAATCAAGTCATTGTTTTTGTTTGGTGGATTAGAAGATTACATCTTTGGACATCAAGATCATTTGCTATAACCTATTCATGAGATAAAATAAGAAATAAGAGAGTAAGAAGATAAATCCATTTAACATACAGAATTAAAAGAATGAGATAACTCCACACAATACAAATGATTCTTGCTCCAGCAAATTAACAATAAGATTGATTGCTACAATTTACAATGAAATTGAAAAGAAAGAGAAGACAGAAGAAAACAAAATGAGCCAGAAAAAGAAGCTACTGGCATAGAAAATGGATGAAGCAAAACAAACCATTCAATTAGGTAGTGCTCCTGCTGTTGTTGATTGATGTATAATCTCCAGCAATTGGAATGTTTTCGAACCTGGTGCAGCACACACTGACTAAAACAAAAGAAAGCCATCAGGATTGCTTCATTATCTTGTCTTCTATTTTTGGATGCATAATGTATCAGTATTTAGTGCCTATAAGCCGCAACTTTAAAACCCATTCAAAAATAGGGAGCTATACAAGTTGCACAAACACTATGAGAGCGTATTACACCTACTATGAAACTCAGAGAAACACAGAAAAAACACCATTTGCTTTAACTAAGGAAATCAACAGTTCCAGTGGATAAAGGAAAGTAGATAGGACAAGAAGCTTTAGATGCACATAAGTTTCTTCCTATCAAGTACAAAATGATCTGTATGTCAAGGAAGAGGGGAGGTACCTACAACAGGAACAAAACCCTTAAGTTATAGGAATAACTGCAGACACTCAACACCAAAACTTTTATGAATAATGACATCATTGTAAACTCTGCATGGGGTTAAGTTGGCCCACCATGCTGACAGCCACCTGTCTGGTGATGTTTCTGATTTCATTTTCTAGCTCTATGAATTCATGGAACCTGAAAGAAGTTTGATCAGAATCAACAATTGAAAATTGAATTAACAACAACTAATTCAAATGTAGTTGAATGATCCAAATCAACTGGCAACATTACAGACAACTTGCACCTTCTGTTCAAGATTGAAGATTCCCATGGCCAAGGAACCAACAGAATAGCCAAAAGTGTAAATCATATCCCTTGCGATAAAAATATTGCAGCATAGCTTATATTTGATAATGCACAGAACAACATCAGATCAATCATGTAAAAGTAAAAGAATTCTTTCTAAACATTGTCAGATTAAAGTCAAACGGCTCTCAAGTGTCAAGTGCATACACCATAAAGAAAGTCCTTTGAAAATGATGACTAAGCTTAAGATTTAGCACTTGCAGAGGAGAAAGTTAAACCAACAAAAAAAGGCATACAAAAATTTATAAATATCATCCCCACAGTTTCCATACAAAAGAACTTATATTAGGTGATACAAACTAAACAAATACATGTCAAAATTCCAGATTAAATTCTGAATTACAAACATCTAATGTGTGATTTTGTTGAGTATACAAATTAATATTAACTTACACATCTAAGAATCCAATACTATCCAGCAATGATTCCATCAAATAGAAGCAAACTGAGAAAAGATCACCATAGGCATTGAATATCTGAACCGAAACTAGCATCCATTTTTACTATCCTCTCATGGTTTCCCTTCAAACTAGCATTTACACAACTGAGGTGCATTCACAGCATCATAAAAAGTATTTCTCCAAAAGAAGTTCTCAATGATCACATCAACTATATTTCATGCAAAATAGCAGGGTAAGTATACAGCCATAAAATGAATGTTAAAATTCAGAGAAAAATCTATCCCTTAACCAAATACCAAAGTAGTAATGAATTCTAAATGTAATTGCTCACTTACTAAGCTCACTTACTGCTCTCACAAACAACCAATAAAATCTTCCTGATTATACTCTTGTTCCTTTCAAGCTTGGATTATTTAGCCAAAAGTTTACATTCTCTACATGAGATTACCTAAAACTTGTACATGTTAAAGCCTTGCAGTAAAGTTTAAATAAAATGTTGTGTGTAATTATTAATGCACAATAACCAAAAAAATAAAATAAATGATCACTTTTAGGAACTCTTGGACAGCAATTCCAACATGCCTCAGTTATTATCATAGTTTTGCTAACTCAAATTCATAAAAAATATCCAACAAACACACAGACGAAAGTAAACATGTGCATTTCACGTGCATGCAACTATTCACTCATATAGAATGATATACATGATACCATATAAAAGAATGAACAAAGTAGTAGAATTAGTATTTGGCAGTATAACAATTTTAGGCTGGCAATAGCCATGATACCACCGCACTGGCGAGGCACTATTAAACACCTCTTTTATACATTTTAGGTAAAGACATTCTTTTATTACAACTTCAAGGTACCCAAAACAACCTTATTATCCATAATACGTCTCAAGGGTTTGGTTCTTCCTCAACTGCATGCGAGAAAATTTTGAAAATGTTAGACAAGTTATTGTCTGAAAATTAACAGGGTGCCTTACCTCAGCTTGAAGAGATTTCATAAAGTCATTTTCCAACTGAGATCGAAGGTCTGAACAAAATTGGCAACTGCAAAATTAAAATAATAACAGTAATAATGATAATTAAAATAAATAAATAATGATAAATTTATAAATATTTTGGTCAACTCATTACGTAGAAGCTCCAGATTTTGCATCATTGAGAAAAGAAAAGGTAAAATTCAAGACAGCACAAAGATCACAAGTGTTAAGAGTAAAGATTAGGAAAGAGGAAAAATCATTTATCACAAAAACGAAGAATCGTTGTTGCAGTCGTGAGTTACATTACTCTGTTATTCTATCGGCATTTCAAATTTGACAAAATCCCAAAATAGACCAAACAATTATGGTAAAACCCCAAAATAAATTGTTTAGACAAATTTCAGTTCCTATCTAAAGAATTGGAATAACTTTTTTCTCAGGAACGAGAAAATATAGAATATACAAGATAATGATGGTCTTGTTAACACAATATTTACCACCATTCAAACTTGTTAGGTTCAAATTTTATGACATCTCATTCTGTGACCCAATGGTTAAGTTTGAATGATTTTTGCACAACCAGAGATCATGCCCAGACAGTGCTAAGCATTGGTTCGTCCGGAAAGAAGAAGGGTCCTCAATGAATGGCCAACCTAGCGCCGGGTAGCCACTCAAACGAACGTTTCACTAGTGCATCTACCAACTTAGCGCCAGCTAACGGATCGAACGGACCTCGCACGTCAACCTAAAGCTTAACTTTTTTAGGACGTGTTTTGACCACCAAACTTGATTGAAAACCCTATTCCTTTCGTCTCAGGAAAGTTATTGGGCCTACTACGACGTATCGGTGCCTTGAGAGAAACTAATCCTATTCTTTTGAAAAAAATTTTAAAATAATTTTATTTTAACTTCTTCTAATATTTTTATTCAACTATAACACATTCTTATCAAAATAATTATTTTAAATAATTTTATTTTTAAACTTTACTTTTTTATTCTTATAAATATAACTCATACACACTCTTTATTTTTTTACGTTTAACTTTTAAATTTCAATCAATTTCAATATTAAAATTTTTAACAAATCATACAATGATGTAAAATACATATTTTAATATTTTATCTATAAATTAAAAGAAAAATATATTTTTATACTTTAATTTTTATGTCAGTTTTTAATTAATTTTAAAATATATAAATATTGTTATAAAATTTAGTGATCTTGTAAAATTTAATTTAAATTATAAATAAAATATTTTATTTGTTAAAATCATAATCATTGTAATTTAGATGAAAATTTGATCAAAAAATAAAATATGTATTTTTAACATAATAAAGAGACAAAAATAATTATCTTA
>CP135586.1:4274025-4292372 GCA_032401905.1 Swietenia macrophylla | reverse complement strand
AAAAGAAAAAGTTGTAGCGGCGCAGCAAACATGGGGAGGAGAGGATCCACGGAGGGCCATTGAAAATGCTAGTCCCAATTAACAGAACCAATAGGCGTCACGTCCAGATGTCCCCTTCAATTAAATTGAAGAGTGGAGAGGACCTCAATACATGTTCCCCAACTTGGCCGGGATTGTCCACGCACCTAGGATATAAAATTATATCTAATTTTTCAAATTATGTATTTATTTATTTTAATTTTTTATTCATATTTTTAATTTTTTATTATTTATTTTAAATTTTTTAAATTATTTTTATAAATTATTATAAATTTTATATTATTATTTTAAATTATTTATCAATAAATATACAAAAGTACATTAGCCTCTTTCCCATCAAAGAAAATACTTGAAAGTCAAGTATATGATATGACGTGGACCACTTGACTGACAGTGCCTAAACAATGACATCAACGATGACATCTTTGGACCGCTCAAGACTCAAAAACTTTGTTTATTACAGTATTGTAGTAATTTTTTAAATTATAAGTAATTGTATATTTATAAAATGATAAAATTATTTATTTATATTTATAAAATTATAAAATTATTAATATAATAATATTATATTTAATATATTAATTTTATATTACTTATTATTTATAAAATAAATAATATTTATTAAATATTAATTTTATCGAGTATTTTAACAAGCCCGGTTCAAAATTAAATAGAAAAACATCACAATAACGTACATGACCTTAATATACAGATAGTCTTATTATCTGTATATACTACCAGTTTGTCTGTTTTGCATTTGAAACGTAAACGAAATAAATATTATTAAAAAAATTAATCCTCGATTCGCATGTGTTCGTACACACACATACGTATGATTTATGTATACATACATATATTTGTGTATGTATTTATGTATAATCATCTGCAATTAATATTATAATTAATGAGAGATTGAAATAGAGTGGATGGTGACAATTACTCATTTTCCATCTATCAGAAAATTGTATAATTCACATTTGAGTCTCAATCGGTCCTTCTCTTTCACTTACAATTGCAACTTCCTTTTTAGGACTTTCTCGGTCCTTCAAATTTCTCTGCAATTAAGCTTAACAAGTGCATGACTTCTATCAATTGGTCACTTTTTTCTTTTCTTTTTCTATAATTTTATTTGAACAATTAAAATAAAGAGCAAGTTTGTTATAAGACTAAAGAGGGAAAAAAAAGATTATCCATTCCATTCACATCTCATAGTAGATTTATCAACTCAACATTATATAAAATACATACAATACAAAGAATAAGTTAAATTCCTCTACTTCATCGTGTAATAACAAAATAATAAATTATGATCTCTTGTCGGCGTACGAAAATTATATCTAATCTCTTTTAGTACATGTGAAAAAAAATTTTGCATGTATTATTGTATTAAACTAGAATTCAATTTTTTAAGCATGGATGGATAGATTGTGGGTTAAATCACTTATACTTGAATAAGGTGTAATAATTTATTTTATAATGAAATGATAATTAAAGTAATTTAATATTATATATTTTTTAAAATTTTATTATAATAATATTGATATAAACTCTTGACAAAATTAGCTATTCTTTACCCGTCAGTTAGAAAGAGATGGCAAATTTAATGGAAACAAACATTACCAAACCTTTTACTCCATATGAAATTTCAATTAGGAGAAATTGGTGCACCTTTGTGTTTAGTCTTTACCGTGACAGAATAATAAGTGCAACAACTTACATAAATACAGCTACATCTCTTCCCACAATTTACCCATTGTCAATTTGTTCAATCTCTTACAAAATTATAATTTTTTCTTAATTTTTTTCATTCTTTAATTTAAATAAATATTGATATGTAATACAGTTATTAATAAATAATTTACATTATATTTTAATTATTGTAAAATATAAAATTAATTTATAAATTTTATTAAAATATAATCAAATTATTTATTATTAATTATATCATTTATCATTGTTTTATTAAAAGTAAAAAAAAAAAATTAAAAGATAATTCTAATTTCTTTTTTCACTGCTTACCACTACTAATTTATACTATTAAATTACAGACAAAATATTATCAAAAATCACCATAAAATAAATATGTTTTACGCCAATTTTTATACTTTTTCCTAATTGAAATGTTTCTGTAATATTGATATTTATTCCCTCTTTATAATAATAAGATATTTAATTCAAAATTATTTTTAATTTAATTAATATTAAATTTGACATGTACAGATAAAAACTGTAATAACCCAAGTGGGGTGAGGTAAAAAAAAAACCTACATGCAGTGTATATTAAATTTCTTACATGAAAATGAAATTATGACTTGAGGCACGCGGAGATGCAGTGGCCTCCACATTCTACAGCAAAAATAATTCTGGAAAATTCAGTGCTAACCCTCTCGATATTAATAATAAAGATGACGACAGAAGAATAGTGAAGTGCAGTGCAGCCCAGCAGCTGGTCACTATTAGTTAATTATCCACAAAGGCAGAGAGCATTGTGGGTGTCGCAGTTGTGGACTGAGTAAATCAAAAAGGCAAATAAATAAAGGGCACGGTGTATAACATTAACAATTTCAGTTAGATGTCTCTCTCGTACTCACGTTCAAACAAATTTTCTTTGCCTCCTGTTGTCATAACAATTACCCTGTAATTTTCTTACAATCGAAACCCTATCCCCGCCCCTCCGCTCCCCTCCCGTCGTTTCTTTTATATATCATTTTTGGGTACTCCAATTTGTAACCTCAAACTATTCCCCCGCCCAAAAACAAAAGCACAAGTAAATAAATAAAATGTCATTTCTCGTACCATTCTTTCTCCTGCTCATTGCTATGGCAAAAGGAGCGCCTCTCCGGCCTGGATTTTATGCAGAAACGTGCCCGGAAGCGGAGTTTATCGTTCGGGATGTGATGAAGAAGGCAATGATTAGAGAACCAAGAAGCATCGCATCTGTCATGCGATTTCAGTTTCACGATTGCTTTGTCAATGTAAAAAACCTCACAAAACCAGTAAAAGATACATCAATATACCATTGATTTTCTTATGATTTCCTGTTGTGTTATGTGTTTGTAGGGATGCGATGCTTCTTTGTTGCTTGACGATACACCAACTATGCTGGGAGAAAAACTCTCTCTTTCGAATATAAATTCGTTAAGATCTTACGAAGTAATCGATGAAGTGAAGGAAGCGTTGGAGAAAGCATGTCCAGGAACAGTTTCTTGTGCTGATATCATAGTTATGGCTGCGAGAGATGCCGTTGCACTGGTAATAACATTTTTGCTTTTTGTTTACTCCAATTACAATAAAACTATATATGTGAAATGCGTAAATCCAATAAAAGTATAGTCAGCCAGGGATTATGCGAATTGGGTCCTGTTTTCTTTGTCCAATTTTGAACTAGGTTCTCCAGTAAACTTTATAATATTTGGAAAATAGCTTGCCTTTAATTCAAAGGAACAGAACAACACATGATCATGGATGGCATGCAAACGCGATGTCTTATTCATTACCAACAATTTCTTATTATTATTATTTTGACCATTCGCATCTGCATTGAAATTAGTGCAAGCAAGAGATGATTCATCAATATGAGACTGAACATAACTAGACTATTTTCTTGAGGACATCCTGCTAGGAATTGATAGTCCATCAACGTTAGAAACTTTTTTCTGCAATTTTTTTTTAAGTAATATCTAGGTTTTACAAATTTGTTGAGATGATAATTAAATCTCTCATTTTTGTTTTATAGATAATAATACCATTTTGACTATTTTACTAGCAATTGATAGTCCACCCAGAAAAAGCAACCCATTTCTATGTAATCACAGTAGTGATGAGTCAGAAAGTTAACTATTAATGCATACCACTATTTTACGAAGAAATCACTAGTAGTTATGTGACTTGCACCATCTTTTAAATACTTTGCCAACCATGGAGATGGGCTTTTTAATTTATTTTTAAATATATTTATATATACCTTCATATTATTAAAATTCCGGATAAAACCCTGATAAGGATGTCAATTTTTTATTTTAAAAAATAAATAATATCTTTTATAAATATCAAATTTTCATTTGTATGCCATTCTTATGTTGAAATATGACTTGTGTACTAACGTTAATTGTAGGAGAAGACAACATTGCAAGCTGTAAATAATGTGTTAGAGAAAATGTCTTCTCAATGGTCAATGTGATATACCTAACCTAATTGTCATAACAACAATTTAAGGATACCACAATATTAATAACTTTGTTTTTTTTTTTAATTATTATTGTCGATATAATTTTGAATGCTTTCGTTTTTATCACTCGTGAAGCATTTATTTACAAAAACAATTAAGAGTATTGTTATATATACAAATTTTTATACACAGCCATCTATACAAGCTAATATAACAGTCTTAAATTATTATCACACTATCATATTCTTTTCTATTTTACGAGTGTAAAAAAAAGTTTTAGAAAAAATAAAAAAAAAAATATTTGACAATAATATAATATTACCGCATCAATTTAGAGTTTGTTTTCGTTGCATTGCTGAATTAGTAAACCATATTAAGTCATGGTATAATGTCTCTGACTGACTTGTCAGCCCATTCTGATTAACATGACAAATTTTGCAGAGAGTTGAACTTGTCCAACGATGGACAATCAAAACTTTTCCTTCTGGTTTTCATTTTTTTTCTTTATTTTCTATTGAACGAGAAGGATATGCCTATGATATAACATAGTTGTATATTTAAAATAGAGTGGTGGACCCGACTGGGAAGTGAAGCTAGGAAGAAAAGACAGCTTAACAGCAAGCCAAGAAGACTCAGATAACATCATGCCAAGTCCAAGAGCAAATGCAAGTTATCTTATCGAATTGTTCGAAAAATTCAATCTCTCTGTTAAAGATCTTGTGGCCCTTTCGGGTTCTCACTCTATCGGGCAAGGGCGATGTTTTTCAATCATGTTTAGGCTCTACAATCAGTCTGGCTCAGGCAAACCTGACCATGCCATTGAACCTATATTCAGAGAAAAGCTAGACAAGCTTTGCCCGCTTGGCGGCGATGAAAATGTGACAGGAGATCTCGATGCAACACCACAAGCGTTTGATAATCAATATTTTAAGGACTTGGTAGCAGGGAGAGGATTTCTGAATTCTGATGAAACACTGTTTACATATGCGAAGACTAGAGCATATGTGAAACTTTTTAGCAGGGACGAGAGTGAATTTTTCAGGGCTTTTGTTGAGGGAATGACAAAGATGGGTGACTTGCAGAGTGGGAGACCTGGAGAGATTAGAAGCAACTGTAGAGTTGTTAATAGCAGGTCTGTGCAAGCGTTGTTGGAAAAGAAATTTTATTGTTTATCTGATTGATTAGATGCATTGATAGACTAGTATGATATATAAAATAAGACTCGAAATTTTTGTTGAGTGCAATGTTACCTTTCAATGATGAGGTTATAGAAAGTGGAATTGCCCAGTATTTTCGTCATTTGTTGGGGTTAATCTTCTTGCAATGTGGATAGTTTTTGGTTGGAATTATTGGGAAAAGACAAGGAAGAAGTTGAACATTACAAGGCGCCCTGTACTAATGAAATTAAAAATTAAATATAATAATTAATTCAATATGGCAGTGAAGGGAACGGGTAGGTGGAGATGTCGTTTTCTATTTTAACCCCCTCGTACTTATTCTCAAACAAGTTAAGGCGACGAATGGCTGGAAAAATCCCAGGTAAAAAAAATAAAAAGCCCCAAACCTTAATACTGCACGAGGAATGGTTTCCAAGTACAAGTATTTTATTATCTACACAAGTACTTTTATGGAAATAAGAAAGACAAATAAATTTATAAAATACGTAATTAGCTTCAAGCTATGTAATGTGCATTTACGACAATGGCAGACCTTTAACAGCCCCCGAAGTCGAGATTCTTCTATTACCATTTTACCATTTTAAGGTTTTGTTTCCATGTTTAATTGAGGCCAACTTTCTTTTGCCTTTGACGCTTGCATTCTCCGTTTGTTGACTTTATGTCGTCCCACTCAATGACATGGAGCTACATATCCACCTTGGATACGAAGAAGATGCCATTTCAAACTTTACTTTCCTTTTGGTCCGCTTAGTACACAGTAAACATAGGAAGAGGTCTCAGTACTTTGTAGTGAAAGGAAAAGAAAAAATAAAAGGCAAAATGGTTCAGAGCATCTTAAAGCGCAAGCAGTACAGACGGTAGTTGTCCAGAAGGGTGCTATATGAATTTCTCCTCACGCGCTGAAGTCAAGTATTTCATCATTGATGTACGATATCAACAAGAGATTAACAAATCTCATCAGAAGTGGTGGAAAGAACAAATACGATTTACAAACAAATATCTGCCTGCTAATCAGCTTTAAAATCTTGAAAATTCCGCATAGCAGAACCATAATTGATAGAAGCAAACCACTAGAACAAGCAACAGTGCTAAGTTCAACATTCCAAAATTTAAATTCACAAAATCCGAGAAGTCTAATAGCAGGCTACCACCATGTAACATTAAACATCCAAGTAGGCTCTCATAGTCCCAAAAAAATCAAAAATATCTCAACCTACTAAAGTATGCAACACTGACAATCCTTAGCTGACCAAAGACATCCTATCTAAGCAGCAGTAGATGGCTTTGAGGCAGCAGAGAGCCTAGATCTCTTCTTTGCCAAACTCTCACTACGGCGTTCACGTTGCTCCTTCAACCTGGTAGCAAGGAGCTTCTGATATTCAGCTGCATCTGACTTGGCCTTGGCAATTCTCTTCTTCTTTTCTGCAATTCTTGCCCGCTTCCTTTGCAGAGTCAAAGGAGTCACCAACCTCTGAATTTTGGGAGCCTTGCTAACCTTCTTACCTGTAAACCAGAATATAACAAAATTTTCAATCATGATCATGTTGAAATCTTACCATATTTGATTGCAACAATGATCAAAACAGAGGTCAAATGACCCACCGGACTTGGTTGTAAAAGTTCGACGATATGTGTTGACATACTTCCGGACATCATCCTCCTTGGAAAGGTTAAACAGCTTCCTGATCTTTGATGCTCTCTTTGGACCTCTCATTCTCGGCTTCTCAGTATCAGTAAGTCCAGGAAGGTCATTTTCACCTTTTTTCACAATGACCAAGTTCAACACTGAGAGATCTTGACTGACAATGCATCCACGAACAGATTTCCTCCTACGCTCTCCATCTCTCCTGCCATATCCACGGAAGCAAGGGGTACCTGTAAAAGTCCACACTTGAATCAGTTTCATTGGGCAAATCTTACCTTCAAAAGAAGTTCAGACAGCAGGCAAGAAATACAAAAGCGTAAGTAAAAAAAATTAGGAAAAGTGTGTTCAGGACATGACAAGACACGCAAAAAAGGAGGAAAACAGACAGCAAACACACGTGTATGTGGTTTACAAACCTCTGTGGAGCAAAAGACGAACACGACCAGGAGTCAGCACTCCCTGTTTCATTGGAAAGCCTTGCTTGTCACAACCTCCCATGATCTTGAAGACATATCCCTTGAACTCCTGTCAAGGACATTAAAACATCTACTTATGTCCAAAAAATATATATATATATATATATATTCAAATAAAAGTAAAACAGCAAAATTTAGTCGACCAAAACAAGGAAAGTAACACCTAGATGAAAATACTAATAGAAATGCCTTACCTCACCCAGAGCATCTCCACTGACTTCTTGTGATATCCTCTTGTCAAAAAATGCCCGGCTGCATCATTAGGTGGAATAGTCAGAAATTTTACAAGTCAAACCAATATACGAACTACAGTAGCCAAAAACAATTGATTGATTGCGAATAAGGGAGGAAAAAATCAAACTGTAACTATCTCACACCATGAGAATACTGTAAAAATGAAATTGCTGCACTAGAGACTATATACAAATGAATTTCATCACAAGCGAAGTAGAAACTAACCCATGTCATTATGAAATGATAGCATCTAATTTCTTTTATAACTTCCCATTGTATCACAAACCCATTGGGACTAGTACAAATCAATGGCAAAAAAGAGTTTTTTGATATAGCTCAAAGAAACTGCTATAAATATTGAAACAAATGTCCAAATTCATGCAAGAGAATAACAAATGGAAAAACTACCTCTCGAATTAAGGATCTTATGAGGAATAAAACTAGAAGCACATCAAAAACTTTAAACCCTATCCCTACTCAAAGGGGAAGGACAGCATAAAACGAACTATAAATCTGTTATTTCCTAACTATTATACTTTATAAAATAAATAAAGGTCACCACAATTAAGCAAAACAGGTATGTTATGCCACTTGGGTCCAGGACCGATTCAGGTTTCTATTTGAGATTCATAATATTATCAAAATACATTGCATAAGACCCAAAATCTATTCAAATTATTAAGATAAAAAAACAATGATATTTCAGCGATAACAATTATATTGCAGCAATAAATAAGAAAGGATAAAAGAAAAACTATAAGCTCAGAAGTGACACCAAAGAATTAAGGGATTATTACTTCAATGCTCAACTTATCGAATTTGTATCTTTCCTTCTACTTCCTAATCACCCACACAAGGGCAGAAACTCAAACCAGAAATTGCTCAAAACAAAAAGATAGTGCAAGAAAGTCGGCACAAAATCTAAAGCCATCGACATTTGCAGATCACAAAAGACATGTTCAACAAGATAAGCAAACTCTAAAACCTCAACACGCTAAGAGAAGAATATAAATACAAGATTCAAAGCTCATGTAAGGCTTACAGTTTCTGGTCATCGTCGATTTCCAGCTTCTTCTGGCACCCAGTGGTGGGATTTGCAATATTAAACTGAAACAACCGAAAACGAAAACCATATAAGAAGATTCAAAAGCAATAACGTATTATCAAAACACAAGACAAAACTTCAAAATGGCTTCCATCAAACAAATGAGTACCTTCATTTTGTACAATGGAGTCTGGAAAATAACACAGATGAGAAAGCTCTCCGGCTGTGCTGCCCGACTCCTAAAAACAGACTAGGGTTTTAGATCGCAGTGTTATGTATATATATTGGATAGGGGTATTATTGGGTGCTCTGAGGAATAGGTCATAGTGTGCATCAGAGGCACGATCAATCGTACGCGTGCTTTAAGTGGTCCTGACGGAGTTCCGGATTGGGCTTGGGCTTCATATATGTCTTTCACGTTCAGGTCATCGGGGGGCAAAAAAAGATGCTGCCAATTGACAAATCTACCCCACTTTTTTTTCGTATTTTTTAAAAATAATTCTACGAGTGGCGATATTTTCTCCATGTTAAAATATTACGTTAAAAATGCCAAAAAAAAAAAAAAAAAAAGAGTAAAATAACACAAGTGACATTTTATTAGTGGCTCAAAATGCCAAAAAAATTAAGGACGAGGTTTTTTTTTTCAGTACATGAAGGTGGATATATATTAGTTTGCGCCACCACATGTGACCAATCAAAATCAAGTATTTATTTGTTACTTTACAATATTACGCCACATACCAGGGCACTTGCTCAAAAGACTAAAGGGGTGAAAATTCAAATAATTACACTCTAGTCAATGAAAGACATTGCTCTTAGCTATGTTAGATGGGTGTAATACTTATTAAAACTTTATCGATTAAACCCAATGAAATAAAATATGATCAAGGAAAAAAAGAGTGCAATGCAAATTTAGTCCAAAAAAATTCATATATTTTTTTTTCATTAAAAGAATTTGTTCTTCCTAATGAACTTCTCCTCAAAACAATAAATATCAATTTACCAATACTATATACTACCTTTCAAAAGCTAATGTAGGTGAAATTTTTGTGAAGAGTTCAATAAAATTGCTAAAAGATGCAAATTGATTAACATTAACCTTTTAACTCTGTTAAAGTTAATGAGTACGAAAGACTTTCGTAATATACATTTGATTCAATCTCCTTTAATTATCACCCTCTAACTTGAGTAATATAATAGGCATTATCTTTGTATATTTTTGTTGGAATATATGTAATGGAAGATAGGATGTGCATACCTTGAATGTAATGGATAATGGATTGCAATTATATACATTCTCTATGTGTTGCATATAGTGCAAGAATCTTATATAGTGATTAGAATAGGTAGCAATGAAAATTTGTTTCATGGATTGCGATGAAATTATGGTATTATTATAAATGAAAATGTATATCATCTACGAACAAGTTTTGTAAGAGTTAAAAAGATAATCAACATCTATATAACTAATTAGATCTAAATTTCGCATTGATTCATTTGAATAAAATAATTTCAAATTCAATATTCTATGAATGTAACAATAAAATATAGTTAAGGTTATTCTAGTGTTGGTGAGTTAGTGCATAATTGAATTTAATTAATAAATTCACGAAAAAAAAATTACGCTCTATGCTAAACCTAGTATATTATGCTAAACATAACCAAACCACAATTACATTAAGATAGCATACTTCCAAACCAAATAACTATTTGTCATCTTTTTTATAAAAAAAAAAATGAAGTTTTTTTACGATCAACAGACTAAACAATTTAAAAATACTCAACAAATAAATTTATTTGTATTAAAATATTTTAAAATTTTTTTAACATAAACAGATCGATAAATAAATATTTCATTAGATTTGTTCTCAATTGGTAAGTTAAGATAATATTTAATTTCTCTCTTTGATTTCAAACTACTTTTTAAAGTATTTAATAGTTTTAAAAATTTTTCAAAAATTTTAATTATATTCATGTCTTCAATTTATACTATTATAATGATAAATTTAGATTTTAATTTATTTTTATGAATACACATAAGTAAATAGGATTGTTAATATATCTTTTTTTCACATGAGCACTAGACTATTTACTCACATTGCCCTGTATTTACACTAATTAGGTAATTGTTTAATTTCGTAAGAGTTATAAATTTTAAATTATAATATAACAATACTAAACAATACTTGAGTCTTATTTCTACGAAGTACAAATTGGTTGGAGTTGAAAGCAATTAAGAATATGAAATTAACATCGATTCATGCCTTCCTCTTATCGCTGTAGATGCACGATATAAGCGATAAACATTTTACATGACATTGAATTGACTAGTAATCAAAATCTATTAACCCTAGCATTAAATTTTTATTTTATAATTAAAAAATAAAATTAAAATAACACTTTTGACATTCCCCTTGTTTAAAATTTTATGAAATTATCTTTTTTTAATAAATTAATCAAAAATTAAGCTATATTTATAAAGGTGAACGTACGTGCACGTGTATATAATGGCATCAATTTTGAACTATTAATTCATATAACTTAATTATAAATAAAAATGTAGAATTATTAATATTAAATATTATTTGTTGACATTTAATTTTAATCATTAAATTTATATGAATAAATGATTTATATGAATCAATAGCGTTTGAATGTCATTATTTGACTTCAATTTATAGATGGGCAAGGAGTCGAATAATAGATAGTATTGATGAGTTGTTAGTACGAAATGTCTTTTGTTTGAGTTCAAATTTTAACTAATAAATTTGGATAAATTAATAGTTCAAAATTAACGTTATTTTTTTTAGTTAAAAATTCTACGTATTTTTATTTTATTTTATGTATGTTGTATATATAAAAGTTAAAGGTTCTTTTAACTTTAAAATTGTAACATTAATTTTGAGTCAATTAATTTAAATTTAACATTTAAAGTAAAAATAATAGCACCCTTTAAGTGTATACGTATATTATATATAAATAAATAAACAAGTGTCAATTAACAACCATACTTGACTTGACCACCGGTCGGGCAGGCAGGCAGGCAGGCGGGTAGGTATTGCACCTTAAATTACTAATATGGGCATTTAACTCTATCCACCACCACCAAACCTTTTTTTTTTTTAATTTTGTTTTTATTTTTCCAATTTATGTGAATAAATTACACTTCTTTTAATGACGTTATGCTGATGTCTTTTATTAGAATATTCATTATCTGTACTTCCATTTTTATAGGGACATCCATGCCATTAATGATACGGCAATCGTAAGATACAACTGCTAAATTTTTTCAAAACAAATTAAATATGTTAATTACAATTTAAATTTTTTAGTCAAATAATTAATTAATTATTATAATATTAGAATTAAAGCGGAGGATTTCACAATGCTAATTACAGTAATACTCAATATAAATTTATTAAAAAAATATTTACTAAAATTATGAAATTTTAAAAGGGCGTGTATTTAATTATTTACTTTAAATGTAGACTATTTATCATATTTAATTAATATTACAAATAATAATTGAATTAATTAACACATAATTATATAATAATTAAAATAATATTTAAAATATTTTACTCATAATAATTTTAAAAAATAACATTTGAATGCTTTATATTTTAATTTTTAATTTTTTTTTTTCTGAATACACCCGAACAGAAAGATTTCTTTATATAGCAGAGAATCCTAGAGAATATCGTACAAACTAGAAAACTAATAAAGAAGCAAAAGCAAACGTAAAATTATCTTAATTCCCATCACTCGTCAGAAAAAGTGAAATCAAAATCACTCATCAAGCAATGGTAGCTGGGGGGAGGAAATGCAAGCAGAGGAAGATTCAGTAAACGATGAAGTCATAATGCACAGACAAAATCTCCACTTGTCTCAATATCATCAGCGTCTGCATCGGCATCTAAATCATCGAGATCCATACTTCCACCGATAAATAGACCACCGGCTTTGGCATCTTCTGCTGGTTTTCTTGCTTCTTGAATTACAGATATTATTTCTTCCACACTTTGAGATTCCTCATCATTTTCATCCTCGTTTTTCAAACTCACTCCCTCTTCTTCCGTGAATTCTATTGGCAAGTTCTTCAAGAACCATGGATGCTTTTTAATTTCTGGTATCGTTATTCTCTGCAAGATGAAAGAATAATTGTGTGTCGTTTTAAATGACAGAGTTGTAGACATAAATTAAATATATATATATATATATATATATATTGCACCTCTTCAGGGTCAGCCACAAAAATCCGAGATAGAAGATGTCTACACTCCCTGGAAACTCTAACATAATCGGGTATGGAGTAGTGGACACTTAGAATCCGCTGCCATGTCAAGTCATTAAACTACAACAAATCAATGTGCATAAACAATTCAAAATTGATATTATAACTAACCTGAATTGTATTTCTGAAATTTCTTGGGTCTTCTGGATCTTCAAAGGGATAAGTTCCAATTAACATCACGTACAGCGTCACCCCACAAGACCAAACGTCTGCAATCTATAATATATCTCAGGGATAAAATTAAAATAGCTTTTACCAATTGCTTAATTCATATTCATATTAAAATAGACGGCACGCGTAAATGTACAGGTGGTCAAACTGGGTTACAATAAATTTCCACGAGGAAATAAAGAAACGAATCACCTTGCCATCGTATTCTTTCTTTGACAAGACCTCTGGAGCAATGTAGGCTGGCGTGCCTACAGTTGATTTGGGTTGCGAGTGCAACACAGACGACTGGAATGAATATAAATAAAGAAACCAAATTATACATTTTAAATAATCAACTCTTGGCTTCAATTGGTAAGAAAAACGAGGATGACGAAGGAGTTGACAATTTTACCTTGGAATAACCAAAATCACATATTTTGAGACGTGGAGCTGTGCTGCCATCCAATAATGTGTTTTCTAGCTTAAGATCTCTATGACAAATTTGCTACGAAATTTAATTACAGCAACAAAAAAACTAATGAGACAATTCACACAGATTTTGATCCAGTAACATAATATAGAGCTGGTACAACCTTAGACCATTTAGAATTCAAACAAATTAATAATACCATTGAGTGACAGTAGCTAACTCCGGATATCAGCTGCTGAAAAAAATATCTTGCCTGCAGATCATACAAACAAGAAATCAAATATTACGAAACAGAAGCATAATACAAATGAAGCAAACTGGTGAAATTTATATGAACTTATGAACTCGTTTATTAATTACCTCATCCTCGCTGAATCTTCCGGCATTACATATTCTTTCGAAAAGTTCTCCCCCCGCTGCGTATTCCATAACAATGGCTAAATGTGTAGGTGTTAGAAAGACCTGCAAAAGTACCATCACTAGTTCCCAGCATCTGAAATTGAACTTCAATCTGAATTTATATATAATCTTCGTCAACGAAATTAATAAAACAGTAAATTTTTTAAGTCAAAACCAGGAAATCTTCATACATACATAATCAGTAACAGTGTGTACTAAATTATATGGCCCTATTCCGAAAGCTGTTGAATGACCGGAATAAGATTACATAAAGAAAGGTCTTGAAAATTAAAACAACTGGTTTTGAATCATATTCTATTCACATGCTCATAGCAAAACATTAAAGAAAGAAAAAAAAAATGAAAAGGCTGAGGTTCTCTGAAAGATCTTTCTAGTTGGGAGAGCCCAGCAGTACTCTACTACACGCTCATGTTGGTGCAAAGAGACATACAGAAAAAATTTTCAGTAAGAGAGAATGTCACTTCATAAGCAAGAATAAAAGTCAAACATACTTCCTTAAATCGTATTATATTGGGATGCTTCAAGGTTCTGTGGTTCATAATCTCCCTCTGTACATGTTCATCTATCTGCATAACACCACCGCGTAATTGAATTATAATACCTCAAGTACAAATCAACCCAACAAGAAAAAGAAAACCCAGATAGAAATATATATAAGAAGGAAATTAGAACAACAAAACAGAAATAAATAAATAAAAATATATCAGAAATGAAAGACAGAACTAAATATCATAAAAAAAAAGCTGAAAAAATTATACCTTGAGGCCTCTCTCAATATACTTAACAGCATAAAGCTCACCACTCCATTTGTCCCTCGCAAGCTTAGCAACACCGAAGTTTCCTGAACCAATATCTTTTAGAATCTCATACCTGTCCATTTCCTATAGCTTCAAAAATTTAAGAAACAACGTGTGTGTGTGGGGAATCTCTGTGGTGGATATTTTCTCCTCTTTGTTTCAATATGTGACTACTTATTTGAAGGGCAAAATGAATTGGTGGGCTAGGCAGGGCAAAATGAATGGACTGTCCGGGGGGTGGTGTCAACGAAGACTCCAAGACGGGACAACAAGAGGAGACGTTACACGTGGCTTCAAATTAGAGGTCGGAGTTGGAGCACAACTGCTACCGACTTACTGCTTTATATCTTATCCTCTCGTTTACACAACATGACTTTACTCGCTGCCTTTCACTGACATCTTTCTTTACAAGAACAATTTTAGGCTAATATCACAATGGCTGGCTTAACTATTTATTTTTAATTAAATTCAAAATTTGCATAAACGAAATAATTTATTTAATTTTGACAATCTTCATGTAAGTCTTCTTGGAATTCTTGCATACTTCGGGAAATGAAGTCTTTTTCTTTCTAATAATTTTTTTTTGTCATTATTATATTTCTCATTTTAAAAATTTTTTCCTGTCTTTTCATTTTCTTTTCCTTAATTATTTTCTTTAAATAAATCAAACCCCTTCCCATAGTTTATTCGGTGGAATTGCAATCTTATTAACTTCCTGTACCATTTTAAGAGAACTTTAACAATTAAATCAATCAATACCCACAAATTTTTTCTTTTCTTCTTCCTTGATTATCTGATAATTAATTATCAATAAATAAGGATAATTTAGTTAACCAATTATTTTTTTAAAAAAAAATCTAGTTATCATAAGATTTAATTGTAGAAATAATATAATAACATCATGATAAGAGATATTTTTATAGCTATTATATTTTTTAAAATTTAAAAATAATTATTAATTAATAATTATCAATCACATATTCCGTGACTTTACAAGTACTTTATAATTAATGAAATGATTATGATTATTATTATTGTTGTTCAGAGAAAGGGAGTTAGCAAACTAGGATGAAATCAAATGGAGATGAATGTGGTGCAGTGGGGAGGTACAAATGATATCGATAGTAAAAGATGGGGGGAGTGCGGTCGGACGTGAGCGTGGCTTAAGGAGAGAGAGGACACAAGTTCTTCACATTACGAGGAGGGGGAGGTGGAGGGGATAAGTGACGGCAGCCACAACAGAGTAGAGGAAATAAGCCGAGACGTGGACGGCAAAGATTGACGGACAGAAATTGCCAATTTGATATTGGTGGTCCGCACGTCTCAGCTTTGAAAATGATGGATCGATTGATTGATTGATTGATGGGGTTGTGTCTTCCGAAGAAAAGAAAGCAAAACAAAACAAAACAAATGCGATGCTACGTAGTTTTCAATTAAATCGTTATCACAATTCCAAAATGCAAGTGGTTGGTTGCTTTTTCTATTTATTTTCTTCCCCAACTTTATTATTAATTTCTTCTCTTCATTTTTATGGGATTTATCGAAGTTATTCTTAATTATTTCTTTTCCCAACCAACTTCTTTGTGCTCAGGATTTCTTTCTCTGTTTAAATTACTGATACGATGAGATCTTATTATATGACTTTTAGGCAGTGAATTTATTTAAAATTAACTTTAATTTCGTAGCTAGGTTAACCTTCTTTAATCTTAATATGTCACACACAAGTAATATAATAATTCTAATCTTGTGGTTTTTCAACCATTATTATTTTTTATTCATTCCCTCAACTTGTCTCAGCCTTTTTTTCGTAGCACATGCCAAATTCTATCTTTCATTTGATGTTAATGTGTGATGGTTCTTAAGTTATCATTAGTATAGAATAAAAATATGAGTATTAATTAATTAATTAATATTATCATAATTAAATTTTTTTTTTTAAAAAAAAACTTATAGAAGTACTGTATACTCTCAAACAACGAAATCAAAATCTAGTCATTTTCTAAATCTAGTCATAGTTAATTTCTAAATAGTGATTGGTGTTTAGAAAGAAAGAAAGTCAACATAAATCAGGAGTAGGAAAAAATAGACTAGAGTTTTAGAGGTGCACTATGACTCGGCGTTAATCACATTGATCCCAAACGTGGAATCATTTATAAAAGTTGCTTATAAGCATCTCCCTCCGTCTTACAAATTATTCAAAAGTTTCAAAGTAATTTATTTTGTATAAATACATTATCAAAAACCAAATCCTTTTCCGTAACCATTTCATTTTATTTTATTTTTACTGTTTGGAATTATTATATTATGCATTACGGTGCATGGGTGGTTCCACAATTTCCCATCTTTAATGAGTTATTGGGGTGCATTATACACTTGGGCAACCCTGTCTCGCTATTTATCCCTGAAATGGCGTCCAACTCCACCTTATCATTGTTTTGTTAGAAGTGGTGAATCCTTTAAATCATTCATATGATCGATCTCTTTATTCAGTGATTGATTATGATTATATACTTGGGATTGCTACAAATATAAATTTGTATATTAATTCATTTATATATATATATATATATCAATTCATATCAAAATATTACACCATTATTATATAATAAGAAAAAAAATAAACTGTATATAATATATTGTAATAGTTTTATTTTATTATATCAATTTATACATAAAAATACTTGAATAAAAATTTTTATATTTCACCTTATTGAATTGTGATGATTGCATTTAATTTGTAAATGCTAAGCCCAAGGACTTTAACATAATTAAGGACATAACTTACTGGACGTTTGGAACTTTCAAGTTCACGTGGATTATTTGCTAATCTTGGCTAGAAGGTGCATGCAAGTGCTGCTAAGATGTATTGTTTGATGTTACAAGCAAACCATATGTGGCTAGAAGGTCCACAATTAAGTGACCTTTATTCATTTCATTGTTGTCAAGTGCTATCCAACTTTCTAGAAATTATGAAAGATATAGTTTTCCTAAATTTTGTCATAATTCTACTTTATGACAAATTTCATGGAAAGATATACTTGCTTATCATCTAGTATAAGTTAACTAAAAGTACTTTCCCTAAATTTTTTAGTTATTTTATTTTGTGGCAAGCCTTATTAAAAAAAAAATACTTATCTTTTTTTTTAACCATAAGTTGATTAATTAAAATAAGAGCAAATGTACTACTAAGCTGTTTATTTTTTGTAAGCAAAAATCTAATTCATTCCGTCTTTTTTAATTTTTAGAATTTGTTAAATACACTTTATAAAACAAATAAAATAATATTTTATTAAAAAACTTAATTATATACATATATGTTAATTATTTAACACCTTAATTTAAAATTACTTAGTGCTCTATATAAAATTCATAATTTATATTAAAAATATCTTTATTTTATAAATATTCTAATGCTGTTAATTAAAAATAATATTAAAATATCTTAAATTTTGTTATTTAGAGCATTTTATA
>CP135586.1:4256788-4273525 GCA_032401905.1 Swietenia macrophylla | reverse complement strand
CAATTAATTCATATTAATGTTCAAAATTGTTCTAACAATATCAAGAATACATGTAAACTTGCACATTTTTTTGTGACACCACGTTCCATTCAAATTAGAGAACAAGATATGCAACAAATACAACTGCAAAAGACAATTAATAATTCATTCAAACAATAATACAAGAAAACCAATTAATAAGCATTTGCAATAAATTGTATTTCTTATTACATGATTCAGGTATGCATTTGATTATTGATTCAAAACATGGCTTAAGATTATCTGCTAAATTGTCAAGAGAAATCCCTGACTTTCCTTGGATACTATTGTTGGGAAAAACTTTTGAAATGGATATCATTTTTCTTAAAGTATTATTTGTCCCATTTTGAATTAAGATTGTTTGTGGCATTTCATTGGCAAACTGTTTCTAGGTATGACATACCTTAAAAACTTTGCACTAAGCAATAATAAGAAATTCACAAAGAAAATAAGAGTAAAATTGTATTTTTGAAAAATAAGAAGAAGTAAAATATTATTTATGTCTTTGTATATTTTAAAAGTCATCTCATGCCTTTATTTATAAATACAAATACAACTTTCTATAAGGACATCTCTCTTTATGATATTTTTTTGTTTATAAATATTAGATTAAGTTTAAAATTTAATCAATAGTGTAAGTTGAATAAAAAATATGAAACAACATAATCAAGAGTCATGACTATTCAGCTAAGGCCCCAGTCTTGAAAAACTATCACTATGGCTCTATGTATATAGTCCTCAAAAGACAAGAACAGAGTATCTGGCACCACAATCTTAAAAGGCTAGTGTCATAACCTTGATGTTAGAATATACTTTAAAAGTTATTCGTATTGTCAACTTTAAAAATATTTTGTCTTGTACATATATTTATTTATTAATAAAAGAAAAAGTTCTTTATTCACAAATATAAACCATTTCCTTTATTCTGTCATGCATATAAATAAAGTATATTTGTAATTGTTCGAATAATTTATTTAATTATTGAATGAGATTATTGAAATTATTTCCTATGAAAGTGATATTAAATGAGCAATAATGTCATATAATAAGAATACTAAAGGTCTTCGGTAAATGTCATAAGATAATATTAGTGTGAATAATATAAAAGTCATGTTATTATGATATTAGTATGTATTAATAGTTAGAAAACTATTTTTTTTTTAATATGATCACATAATAATAAATGACATGATAATGTATGTAGTTAATAATTTATTAGATAGTTATATTAGCATGCAATTTTATCCTTTGACCTAAAATATTATAGACGAATTTGGTGTAAATGCATATTGTTCATATAGTATATAAGTACGAAATTAGTCACATATTATATAATAAAACTGATTTAGTCATGTATTGTTTACATTTAAAAATGAATAATAGCCAAAACAAGATCCATTGGCATAACATATATAAGATCAGATTTTCAGCTAACTTGATTCAAATTTAAGTTTTTTAATAAACATCGATAAATAACTGAAAAGTAAATTTTTAGCCAAAATAATTAAATGTCACATAAAGAATGTCATGATGATAAGTTCAACGTATATTGATCGATGGTTTGTATTGATATGGATATATAATTTTGACATACTATAAACTTTTACTTGATTAAAAGTAGATGACGGAAAGATTTTACCCATATGGTTTGTATAATTAGAATAAGATTCGATAAAATACTACTTTATTATGATTTAAGGGTTATGACACATTGATAAATGTTAATTATAGTCATTGAATTTTTAAAGTATTCGATATTCGAAAAGATCGTATTAAGTTTATGGCTATTTTATAGTGAATTTATATAGTAACACCAATAAATCTAAAGTAAAAAAGAAAAATTCTAGAGAAATAGAATATTATCAGCAAGAAAGTTAGTATTTTCAAGATAATATATAGATTAAAATAAATATATATAAATGTTATATATATCTATAAATTTTTTAATGTGTTTGAAGAATTTTTCAATTTTATATTATAATATAATTTAATATAAATTATATGACTTAATTGATAATATAGATTGCTAAATGACCTAAATATAAATTATCGATTATTGAATAATTACAATTAAGTTCTTGATATTTTACTTAAATATTTATTTAATGATTAAGTAAATATAATTATGTAAAAGAACAAGGACCAAAGTGTAATAAATGATAATTATTAAATGATTGTCATTTTATCCTTAATACATATGTATTCATAGATTAAAGTAAAGGTTAATTATGTAATTATGGATGAAGAGTTTAGTATATAAAAGCTAATTTTACCAAATTTCATAAGATAAAAAGTAAAAATCCTAATTTTTTTTTCTCTAAAATTCATAGCATTCTCTCTCAAGAACTTGGATGATATAGATTGTTGGGGTTTATAATCTTAAAATCATTTTTTATCAACTTATCAATCAACAAGGTATGAAATTCCTCTTCGGTTGATATTTTTATTATATATTTAATATATGTTAGAAAAAAGCATGAAAGGTTTTATGTTATTAGGAAAATTTTATGATTTGATGCATGTTAAACTATAATTATTCCTTCGTTTAAGAGGCTAGTACTGTTATGCCAAGGCTTCTGCCTTGGCTTCTCATGTTCATGCTTCGGGTGCTACGCCCTTGAATTGACAGGGCAGCAACACCATGGCTTCTGTTTTGACATATATATGCATACATAATATATATATATATATATATATATATATATATATATATATATAATTGTATTCAAACCTTCTTCATTTTCATATAAAACTTTAAATTACATATATAAACACTTAATGCATGTCCTTTTCACGTAATCTTCCATTCAAAGTTTAACATATATATAGCCATATAATGCCGTACAATGCATGCATTTATTTCTTCTTCCTTTCATAATTTATAATTGAACAAATCTAACAACCACTTGCATGTATTGCTTGAAAATCACATTGTAAGTGACATAATATATATATATTAAGTAATTCACTTTAAGAGCAATTACTTGAC
This sequence comes from Swietenia macrophylla, assembly GCA_032401905.1. Classification (NCBI taxonomy): domain Eukaryota; kingdom Viridiplantae; phylum Streptophyta; class Magnoliopsida; order Sapindales; family Meliaceae; genus Swietenia; species Swietenia macrophylla. Next base: position 4,270,518 of record CP135586.1, on the reverse strand, counting down.
AGGAGTGAACATCTATAAACCTTTAAAGCAGTGAAAATATTTGACACTAATTTGGAACCTTATAAGAGTTCCTAATTCGCATTTAGCAAGTCCCTTTAAAGTTACTATGAGTAAAAGATTTGAAAAATTGTAAAAAAAAAGCATTAATCAATAAAAATGGAAAATAAAGAAATTTCAAAGGGTAACTTAATCTTTGCAAAGGCTAATATGGTATTGAAGAATAAAAGTTTACTAGTATGGTTGAAAATTTTTTCTAAAAAAATGCAGCTTGTCCAATCTATTGAATCACCATACAAGAAAAAAATGATACAATAAAATACAAGATGTACAAAATAAAAAGTTGTTATAGTCTTGTCTTTCTTGTAAAGTGAAATGTTAGAAATTTTTGGTTCCTATCCAAAATTATGTAGAATAAATATATTTAAACAAGTAATAAATAAAAATAAAAGTTGAAAAAAAATATCAATCATATAATATAAGTATTTACATAAAAAAAAACTCCTATATTAAAGAAAGACTACAACTTTTAAGGACAATGAGAGAAGAAAATTCATTATGTAAAAAATTATTATAACCATATTTTTAATAATTTTTTTTGTCACGTTTAAATCTCAATTACATCTAATCACACTTAAATTTTAATAAATCTCACCGTTTTTCTTAATAGAATTTATCTATTTCAAATATTAGTATTTCATCTCAATAAACATGAAATTGATATTAAAATTCAATAGATCTCTTACCCTTAGAAATTATTTATTATTAGGGATTATATTATATATAATTATAATCTTTTCTTCTAAGTGATCTCAATCTCTCTAACTAATAACCTATTTGTTCTAAAATTAGTATTGTTTTTTTTTTATACAAATCAAATTATACCCTAAATAATAAATCTTATAAGAATATTACGTGACCATTAAAACAAGAATTCTTCTAAAATAAGAAAACTATTAACAAAAAATATACTAGGATGCTTCTAGTTACTTGAAATATAAATTTTTGTTAAAAAAAGAGGCATATCCCAACATAAAAAACATAAATATATATAAATCAATTATCAAAATTGCCTGAACTACAGTAGAATTGGCTAGGATATGCTAATATATTAATAAATTATTAGAAAAGATAATTATAAGAATGACTAAAATGGCAGGTAATTATAGTAAATCATCAATAAACCAATTGTTGCAGGAAACTAAGATATATTAGTAGTGAGTTTAATAGCAATACATTTATTTAGGTAGAATTCTCCGTAAGATTTGTAATTATCTATTTGAATCTACCTGGATTTCTTATAACAATTTATGAAACATCATTATCACAAAAGTTACTAACTTCATATCCCCAAGTGAGTATATGTTAAAAAAGTCTACCAAAAAAATAACAAATAAAAAATAAAAAGGAGAAGAAAATAATTAAAACCAAGCAGTCTGAAAATACAAAATATATGGCGGTTATACTTCATAAACTACAAGAAATATATACATAACAGTAATCTAAAAATAATAATGATATTTTAAGGACCTTTAAGCCATTCATTTTAAACAAGATGGTGTTAGATGAATACGTAAATTAGGATTTATTAAAACTTTGTCAAGTTTACCGCAATATCTTTGTTAGTTAAATGATAATAAAATAGGATATTATTTTTGTTTTAAATTTACCTAGGCTCATGTATACTTGATAGTGCTTTTGTGTACTTGAAGACCTTACATAAATAAAATTATGACCATGCAAAACCTACAACAAAGTGTGTTAAGGAAGTTAATATGTTTTCACTATAAAGTATGATATTAAACAATAATACCATGCTAAATAAAACCTTTAATTTCTTTCTTACTTCTAATTTTCTTTCTCTTTGGTTTTCCACAAGATCTCTTCTTATACCTTTACTCATTGCAAGAGGTGCATCTCACTTTCTTCTTATGGTCTTATTCATTGCGAGAAATACATCTTACTGAGCAACTTCTTTTCATTATCTTGTTTTCATTTATTTCTATTCTTCGACAATTCTTAGGCCTCTTAGTTGGTCTCTTCACCTAAGGTGGCGTAGTTGCATCGACTAGTATTAACAGTCATTTAAACTCAAATGGAATTGCTATGATATGCTCCCTGTAAATCTTCAAATAAGCACCTTTAATGAGATAAGAATGCACATTACTTTAACATTTGGTCTTGTATTATCAATGCAACAAATGCTTGTGTTGTGGAAAATTAATAAAACCCAAGTGTACTCTATTGCCAATAAGTAATAAAATGATAAATAAGTATTATTTTTACAAAGATTAATTATTTACAATATAAGTATCAAGTTAAACTATTATCATTTTATTTGAATGATTTGAATAAAGAGATTGATTACACTAGAGATAATTGATAAGAATTAACAACAAGAAGTTTATAAAGATTCTTTACATATGCTAATTGAATCAATGACAAGGGCTAGAAGAGATGCATAACTTGTTTAGGATATATTTTTGTAATATTTTAAATAGGTTTTATAATGTGTTTAAGAATGCTATATAGATATATATTTTAATTAATTATTTTTTATTTATTTTAAGATTTTTAATCTAAATTATTTTAGATTAGGACTTATATTCCTAATTATTTTAGAATTTAATTGCAAGTTTTATATGAATGAGTTTAAACAACATTATTATTAGAGATTGGATTTACTCAATTAAGAATATAAAAATTACTTTTCTCTTTAATTTTTTAAAGAATTTTGTGAACTTATTAAGATATTTATCTTGTGGCATTCAAATCTTTTTATTATTATTATTATTATTATTATTATTTAATTCATTCAAAGTTTTTTTACTATGAATTTTAGTTATCTTGAGACTTAAATTCTAATTCAAGTTGTTGAATTTCAAAATTCATTCTTGAAATTTTAAGACTAATTTTCAGAATTTCAATATTAATATTCTTGTGGTTTGCATCAATAATTAATGACTAAATCAATGCAAAGAAAATATAAAAAGATAAAATGAATAGAAGTGAGGGCCCTAAAATATATGATTTCACTTAAAATTAGATTCTACCTATTCTTATTAATTGAGTTTAAAACTATGATTGATAATCAAGAATTTTAAAAAAATTCATTAATTTATTCATAATTATAATGAAAATATCTTCAATTTATTAAGTCACTATATTCTAATGTGAATTAAGCTAATTAAAATTTTATTAAATCCATGGATTAATTACACTAAGCATGTATGTACAAATTCTTATATAGACTCAATGGTTTTTAACATTAGATCATAAGTATAGATATTCATTTTAAAGCATCATTATAAAAATCAAAACATCAAATTAGTGACCAACTAATTAAAAGCATTAAAACAATGAAGAAAGCTCAACTAATGATCAAAACTTAAATTGTTTCAAAAGACCAAAAAAAAAAAAAAAACATCTTAATGTAGCTACATTATATCCTTAGAATATAAAATTTAGTTCAAAATGTTATAAACTAAAACTATTATGGTTAAGTTCGATATCAATGGAGTAATAAATAAGAGAATTAAAAAAAATTGATTTCTTTTAAGTTCCTAGATGATTTTCCCTAAATTCAAGCTCCTTGTTTGATAATCCTCTCACTTCTTTCTCTTTTGGTGGCTCTCTCTTTTTTCTTTGGTAGCTCTTTGATCATCATTCTTCTCAATGTGAAATTCCCCACTTTCAAAAGAAAGAAAGTTAAGCAAACAAATAAAAAATATCCACGTTGGTGCATCACGACTTTAACTAACTAGTGTCATGTTACCCAGTTTTAGCAACCTTATAATAGTAGCTTTGAAAGCTTGAACTCACGACGTTGAAGCTTCTATTTGCCTTTTTGCATTTTCTCATTTTGGTTCTAAAATATTATCTTTTTGATGTTCCATCAACTTTAAATCATCTTTGAGTGTTGATTCTTCCAAAACTAAAAATTAAACAAAAAATGCGATTATACATTCATACAATCTCGAAAACTTAGCTAAAAATATTCATCGAAGTTGTGAATATAAAACCCCTTTTATCAGCATACAACATGACAAGCCTAACATTTGCACATTCCTACAATCACATTATTTTTTTCCCTAATTAACAGCATGGTTATCTATGTTATCCATAAAAAATCTCATAAAAATCATCATCCTTAAACGCCACATCTATGTTTCTAGCTATTTCTTTGAGGTTTCTAATTTTTTTTTTTTAATTGTAAGTGAAAGAATGCCACCCATATTCTTTGTTGCATGATATCTATTATGATAAAGAATCATAATAACACTTGAATTATGTTAATAACAGTATTATGTAAACTAAAACATTTGTCATGGATAAGTTTCATAGTCTTTTTTTGATTTCTTCACACATCCTTACTATTAGTAATACTCTATATTAATTAATTTGATTATTAAAGCTCTTACTAATGTTGTTAGTTATATGTGTAGATTTCACCCAATAAGTAAATTAATATTAGCACTAATATGTTGCAACAATGTTGAAAAACCATTTGTGCACTTCCTTATTAATCTTCATGATATCATACATGTGTTTGCTCAAACTAGTTAAGTTACTATTTCTATGAAAGCTTGAAAACAAGTTCTTAATTACTAATATGTGAAAATTTTTGCTTGAGATGTGCATATATGTGTCTATAACAATACCTTTATTCTAAATAAGGAAAATATTTATCAAGTGCATTATTTCTACCTATCATTCGTAAAGCATAAAACTTAAGCCAAACAATTTAACTTGCTTGTATAATTTTTCTAAAAACTACTCTACGAGTTATGATTTCCATTCTCTACTACATAAATTGTCAAATCGTACACTTTATAATTAGCATTTACAACTATAACAACAAATATAACTCATTTGTACATTCTTTATTAATTTTGATGATAAATCAAAAGATTTATGTAAGAATGTAGGTCATCCATTGTCATTCCTCCAAAATTAGAGTTCGTAAATTAGGGTTTAATGAGAATATTTGAGATGGAATAAGAAGATTAGGAGTATTTCGGCAGAGTTTCTACTATATATAGGTAATACTAACTAAACCTGTAAGTACAAAACTTTACAACACTTCTAATAGTTCACATGGAATCCCAACTACTGCCACGCAATATCCATTACAACAAAACTTAATATATTTATTCATTGAATAACAACCATCTTCTTACTAAATTTTGATAACATAACATACACAAGTAATCATTAATCCAAAATATAATGAGCCAAAAAGACATCATCTGCTCTACGCTACCTATTTTTATTACCTCCACATAAACTTGAAAAGTAACGGGGTAAGTTAAAATCCAATAGGTATTTATATATATAACTGAGATTTTTAAATGAAAATAATAATAAACATGTTTCCACTTAATCATATCATAAATAACTGTAAGTAAGCTAAAAAACTGATCGTTTAACAATTATATATTTTGGTCATCACTATGTGTTATGCTTGATCTTGGGGCATTATTCTTAATGAATGCTGTTCAGGAAATGTGTAACTTGCGTACTTTAGGGGTTCTATATTCAGGGACCGCCGCCCTTGATTTCAAGTTTACGGGCTTTCATTGTGGGACTGAAATCAGGTCCATAGTCATTAGTGTTAACAAAAAGGTCATACACTATTTAACAATTTAACAACACATAATAATAACAAAACAATTTATGCATACTACTCACAACAGCATCAATATTGAAAGTATGATTCAATAATAATCGCATTTTTAAAATTATAGAAGAATTTGCATAAAATAAGATAATACAATATTCACATCTTTGAAATTAATTTTCTTTTTAAAATTTAAATAATACCTTACTTTTTAGTTTTTAAAATACTGAAATGTTCAATTATATATGAAATACCCACTTAGTCAAGTCAAAACTTATACTTGCCAAAATTTCAATGATCCCCCTTCTTTTCGCTGTCACCACCTAACAATATTTCACAAGAATCGATGAAATTTACTAAAATAAACTATTAAGTTATACTACTTATAATAAAATATAAATAATATTGCAGTCCCAAGTTCGGCTAAAATCTGACTCAAAAATTTTAAAATTTTGAATTTCTAAAATAAAAATATTATTAATAAAAAATTACGAAAAAATTTTTATAATATAAATAATTATAAAAATACCCCAAAAATATTTTCACTTACAGCCTAAAATTATTAAAAATTATTACTTTACCCTAAAATTTTTTAAAATTTTATTTTAACCCTAAAACTAATAAAATTTTAAATCTTACCCTTTAATTATTATAAATTTTATCTTTGCCTCATTTAAAAATTTACAAATTTTCACCTAATTTTTAATAATTTCAAAAAAATATATCGGTTAAACTATATTATTAAATTTAAAATTAGTAGATCTAGTACCTAAAAAATCAAAATAATAATAATATCAATTATAAACCTATCATAACAAAATTAATTTATTACCCTCAATTTCTAACAATTTTTTCCACTAAATATATATATATATATATATATTTTTCTCAAAATAAGGAAAATAAAATACTCTCCTAACTCCTTACCTCTCTTCCTTAATTTTTTTTCTTCTTTTTTTTCTCCTTCTTCTTCTCTTTGCCTCATTCCCTCTTCTTTTTTTTTTTTCTTTTTCTCTCTCTTTTCTACTCTCTTCTTTTCTTTTCTTTTCTCTCTTTTTCCCTCCTCGAATTTTCTAATATCTTCTTAACTTTACTCGCACACACACCCATATATATATATATATATATACACAAAAATAGGCCAAGCAAAAAATAAAACAACAACTGGGCCCAAAATTTTTTTTTCTCTTTGGGCTCAGATGTTACATCCATAGGTTTAGATAATGCCATTTGAACTAATAATTTATAAACCTTATATTATCATTGCCAATAGCCTACTCTATGTGATAATTAGACCTAATTAGCTTGATATTATCTACTTTGATGACTTCAGGTAGTATAATAGGCCTAGTTCAACCCCCTCATAGTTTTGTTGGTCTTACCAAGAATCTTAATCCATGGGCTCAAAAGGGCTTATGTTATTTGTGGGAAATATAACACTTACAAGCATAAGCCTAGGCTCACTCCCAAGTGATCTGATAATCCGCCCTCTTGAGACCCAACAATCTTATTGACATAGTTTTTTTGGATGAGTTGACTCTAATACCATTTGTAAAGAGCTAGCCAAATTAGTAGGATATTATCCACTTTAGCGATTTAAGATGACATAACAAGCTCGATTTTACCTTTTCATAGTTTTGCTTCCTGCACTCAAAATTTTAAGCCATCAACTCAAAAGGCCTCGTACTAATTGTAGGGAACATAACATTTATAAGCACAAGCCTAGGCTTACTCCCAAACAAGGGGGATTTCACACTATGTCTATAATTCAATAACATACTCTGGATTTGTATGGCTAATGACTGATAAATATCTCTTCAACTTGTTTTAGAAGCCTTGTGGTCTAAATCAAGCAATTCCAATGCTTTGTTTCTTTAGCCTTATACAATCTAATTGAAAGGCAACTGAGCTTGCAGTTCTTTTTGAACTCGTTAGTAATTATCTTGACGTCAATGTCAGGCTTAGCACTAAATAAGTGAAAAAAATTGAGCTACGATCCAAGATGATGTTACTTCATAGTTTTCACATAGTTGAATGTAAGAATATACGTCTTAATTTGAAATGAAAGTATATCTCAAGTAGGAATTGCATGAATCCTTTACTCATAGTTGTCAAAGGCACAATTGTAGGTAACCATTGATTTTGCATTCTTAATCCCCTTAAATATGAATCTGTGCTTAGCAAACACTTGAGGGATCTTCCTGAAGTCATTACACAATGTGAAATGCTTGACCGACCTTAAGCTCTACATTACCTTTGAATCCATGCAACGTTCAAATACTTCGTCATTTGTTTCATGTTTTGCTGTTGGAGTGTCGTCAATATGTTCTTAGCTAGCACATCACTGACACGATCGTATTCATAGTCTGATATCTTTGAATCAGCATCAACATCATCATCCCAATGTACATGAGGTTCATCTATCTATCGATTTATTATCTACACCTATATCTATCTATCTATTTATATGTGTGTGTGTGTGTGTGTATTTATATGTCAATAGTAGCTTCTTCTTTTTTATTTCTTATTTCCCTCCCTTGGAAACACGTTGCATCTCGTTTATCTCTTCGTTTTGTATCATGATAATTACGAAACATATTGGGGGAGATTTTATCTTATATATAGAATGACATGCTCATATCAGAAACGTAAACCGTAACTAAAATCATAGATGTATTGATTTTGTCCAAAATAATAGTAACAAAAATAATTCAACGTTACCAACAGGTTTGTAAGATAAATTAAAATATGCATAAACAGAAAAAATATGCATTTCATTATTAGATTATCAATATTTACAAGCTAAAACCCTAATATCCAGCTTTTTCTCTAATTAACACCATTTACAATCCAAAATCATGGACAAACAAGACTTTTTTCAGAGATAGTTTTTACGCAATAATCTATTTCATTAATTAGAATTTCTGGGATGAAAGAAAGTTTCTTGAGTCAATATAGCTTGTTGGAAATCAAAGAATAAAGTTTTTTCCTCCCCCACAGAAAGCATAAAATAATCAGAGCCCTTGGTCTAAAACCATCATGCATGCAAAGAAAATGATTCAAAAATAATTGCATACCTCGCACCCGTTGTGTTCATGTTGAAATTGAAGATAATATCTTCAATTTTCACCTAAACGATCAAGAAAACTCAGAAAAATAAAAGTGGGTAACAATTTGTCTCACTATATATATATGCACATTACGAATGGCACGAAATTTTTCTTAACGATCAATGCATCCACTATGTTTAGTTAAGAAATATAATGATATCTATTGAAAAATTGCAAGTGGTGTTGTGTATGATTTTAGCAAAACGCCATACACATTTCAGATTCTCTTTCTCTTTCCGTCCTATGCTTCGAAATTATCAGTGTTATGAAATTGATAAAATTAAATCAGTAAAGGTAAAAGTTAGTTTACAAAAATACGATCAGCATCAGTGGTCAATGATAACGGCAGCGGAGGTAAACATGCATTTTCAAAAAACTTTTCACAAACTTATTTATTAATGAATACGTTTAGATTCTTTCTTAACTCAGAACATGCAACCTCTCCCCTTTCTTCTATTGGGACAATTAACATTACTTCATCTAATGTCTTTTCATTTTCCGGTTTCAGTTCCTTCATAATTTTGTTAATAATCGCTCTTTTGTTTCGTTTTCTTACTCACTCTATTAACACTATTTATTTTGTTGCTACACTTTCCTCTCGTAATTTTTGAGATCATCTATTTTTAAGTTGTGGTTGGCTATCGAATTTGTTCAATTGTTATCAAACTTAAAATTTAGGCTCGGTTTGTTATTGTGGTGTGATAATTTTTCAGTTACAATATTTATGGGATAAAAACATTAATTATTAAATAATAATAAAATATATGAACTCTAAATGTTGAATTACCAATGCCCTCTAGCTCGACTTTTAAACTACAGTAAACGACTTCAATCTATAAACTAAATGTTACCCATACGTAACCATGCTTGATTATTTATGATAAGAAGTGAAGTCCAAAAATTACAAACAACCACTATTATTATCATCATCATTATTATTATTATTATTATTTTGATAAAACACAAGACAAAATGGTATAGGAAATTAAACAAAAAGCGAAGATTGTTGCAATGACTTCAGTTCCGATCAATACAATGTTTTAAAAATATTAACGGCAACTCTCTGCAAAATTTCTTTACGGAGAATTTGATCTCATTTTAAAACGTTCACAAGACACAAAGACTCTTTTTACTAATAAGGTTTGACACCTTCGTAATTGCCTGCGGGATCGTAGTTACAACTAATAAACGTTCCTCCATTGTTGCTGCATATTACCTTAGCACACCCTATACGAGTTGTATTTCGCCAGACCATCTGGGTGTAATGCCCGCACATCTTGCCTTGCATGCATGAATCAGTTTCGTAATTGTAATCAGCCTTCTCTTGAAACCACATTTCCATAGCTTCTGTGCCCGAAAGATTCTCGGAGCCCCAGGCAATGTTTTCACCAAAAGGCCCGTCAGAATGCACAAGCTCGCAATCACCCGCACGTTGATTGCAGTAATCTCGTGCATATGCGGCTACTTTTTCGTCCCACATCACAGGGCCGACTCCTACTTGTGCTCGAACGCGGTTGTGTCCGTCGACGTAGTCTTTCGGTGAGTCTTGTGCATGGGCATGGGAAAATCCCAACACGAGACAAACAAGAGCTAGTGATGAAATCTTGCAAAACTCCATTCCTTTGTAATGTTTTTGGTTCTGCAAGATCTCTAATGTGGATGAGAAGTCGCGGCTGATGAGATCTGTGATGAAAACCTAAGAGGATTGGGTATTTATAGGGATGAGATTTAGAGAATTATTGGATAGAATTGCCTGAGGAATTAACTAAAAAAATCTGTGGCAAATAATGGTAAGAGAGCTATTTATAGTCAACTTCACGTGTTTAAAATAAGATTATCTAAATTAATTATTTCGATTAAATCATCTACAGCTTTTTATATTTCTATTTCTAGGATTGTGGAACATTTTGATTTACGTGAATAAAACGAAATAGTAGTGCAATTATAACTCTTGCACGTAAAAGACAACACTTCCCTGCCTCCGTACAAGTTCATTATAGTTACTTAAATTTTTTGAACCACATAAAACAAATTACGAGTCATGTCATGTCATGTGGCTGCACATCATCTCTAACTTATTCTTTATATTTTCAACTCCTCAATTGTAATTTTCAATTTATTATTATTATAATCTAAATAATTAATTTTGATGTAAAATGAGATGACATTATTTGAAAACTGTCATGCAATTATTTATTACATTATTTTAAATTTCAAATAAACGATGACAATTTAAAATTTAAGACCAAATATATTTTCAAAGGGATAATTTACTTCAGTTGGTCTCTTGTTCTAGAAGTAATATGGAAATTATTGATTTTAACACCTAACTCATTTAATCTAAATTAAGATTTATTCTTTTGTAATTTTCTTTGTGTGACTTAAAATTAGCAACAACTTCTCGACTCGCTAATATCAGCCATTGTTTACTTTCCTTCCTCCTCCATGCTTGTCTAAAACTCTATTAATTAATAATTTAATAGATAAATAAAAAAATTGATAAATTCTGTAAAATCATGGAAGTCATATTTTCCTTTTTTATGGGGTAATTTTTTTCCTTTGTTTGGTTTTATCTTTTTATTCTATTAATGTAGCATCTTAAACAACTAATAGAATAAAAAAAAAACTCAAATAAATGAAAATCTAAAATTGTTATGTTAGTTTATTATGAAGATTAACTTCTCTATCATTTGGTGATTAATTGATGAGAAAATTTTATGTAAAACGATCCTATCACATCATTTATACTAATATAGTAGGATGTTTCATTTAAAATTTTTTCTTAGTTGATTGGAGTATAATAATTTATTAAATTTATCTCATTAAATAATAAATGAACATCCAAAATCAAATAAAAAAAATTGTAAAATATGTCTTGGTAATATCTATGTTGTACTCCACTCAAATTTAGATTTTAAAGAGTTAAAAATTTTTAAAATAATTTTATTTTAGAGATCATTTACGTAATTAATTAATTCTAAAAAATTTTAACCAAGTTAATCAATTTTATCAATTTTAAATAAATTTATCTTTATATAATTCACTCACTCTTAAAATAGTATTAAATGAGGGATAAACACAAATAAATCTTAATTTATTTGGTTAAAGATACCATAGTTTAGTGAAAAGTATATTATTTGTCATCTATGGGACTTGAATTAGATTTCTAGTATTCATATTTTCTGTTTATTTATTTATTTTAGATATACAATGTTAATATATTATTTACTAATTACATTTTTAAATATACATAATGAAATTACAAAAAAATAAAAAAATAAGTATAAACATTCCCGCTTGAGAAACTATTCTTGCATTTATTTTATTTTATTTTAATTATTTATTTAATTTAAATATACAATATTAATATATATTTTATTAGTTACATTTTTTAAATATATATAAAATAAAATTATAAAAAATAAAAAATATAAATTATAAATATTCATACTTGGGAAACATTCTCAAGTGGGGAGTAATTTGCCACTTAGGATGAGTTTTTCAAGTGGGAATAGTTTCTTACTCAAGATCAATTTCTCGAACAGGAAAGTAAGAATGTTAATATTTATTTTTTTAAAAAATACATATTTTGAATTATGCAAGACTTGAATTATTTTGTTATTGTTTTTAATTTTAAATGTTTAGGGCCCATTCATAATAAAAATAAATTTTGTTAAATTTTTTAGAGTTTAGTGCATTTCTATCTAAATTCAATTTTTTTGGATTATTTAGTAAATAAATTATGAAAATATCTATTTTAGTAAATTAATTAATAAATGTAGTTAGTTTTGACAATTTTAGTATTAACATTGATAATTTAAAATAAATAAATAGATAAAATGAAAACTATGAATGTTGAGACTTAAATTCAAGTCTCATGGATGAAGTACAATATACACACCATTGAGTTACAATACTTTTTTGTTAAATAAGTTGATATTTATTTGTATTTGTCCATTATTTAATATTATTTTAAGACTAAGTGGTATGTAGAATTAAATATTTGTAAAATGGTAAATTAATTAATTTGATAAGAATTTTTAAAAATTAATTATTTCTATTAATGACCTTTAAAATAAAGTCATTTTAAAAAAATTTTTTAAAATGTTTAAAAATGAAAGAATAATTTATAGAAACACATATAACAATTAAAAACATGAACTATTTATGCATTTCATCAAACATTTAGTGTAAAAATGTTACATATATTACAAATATATATAAAATCAACCAAAAGATGAGTTTTTCACCTTATTTTGGTTGTAGAGTAATGAAGAAAATCTCTACATATATGAAGATCCAACAATTTACACCATTAAGATCCAACAATCTACACCATTAAGGAGAGAAATTCAATGCAGCCTAATGGGAAAGAAAAAAGATCTAAGGTTTCTTACATTTATCTCATGAATTTGATAAAATTAAGCTTTTATATACTAAGTCTTTTATGTAAATTTACAAAATTAACCTTTAATTAAATAAATAAAATAGTGTGAACTAAGAGCAAAATAGTAATCATACAATAATTATCAATTATTGTACTTAGGTCCTCACACTTATGTAAAATTATATTTATTTAACTATTTAGTAAATAGTTAAATAAAATTTTTTATAATTATTGTAAATTTATTTTTAGGTTCATTAATAATCTATATTATCAGATATGATATGTAATTTACACTAAATTATATGACAATGTAAAGTTATGAAAATTTTTTAAACACCATTGAAGAATCATAAAAATATACAATGATTGTATATATTTATTTAGGTCGATATATTATGTTAGATATGCTAATTTCCTTACCAATAATAATTTCTGTCTTTTGGATATTTTTCACTATCTTAGTTATTGATATAACTATATAGATTTACTATAAAATAGTCATAAACTCACATTAAATTTTTTAGTGTTTAAACTATTTAAAAATTCACGACTATAATTAACATCTACCAATTTATATAACCCTTAAATCACAATGAAATAGTATTTTATTGAATTT